>JANIJG010006604.1:68358-97475 GCA_024611175.1 Megaceryle torquata
TGCTATCCTCCGTCCTACACTGCTTCTTTGCTTCCCCTCTCCCTCCCCTCCTCCCTCCCTCTCTCCCCCCCCCTCTCCCCCTCCCTCCCCCCCTCTCCCCCTCCCTCCCTCTCTCCCTCTCCTCATTTTACTCCTTTACAGGTATTCATCAGCAGAAATAACATGAAAAATGTTTGCACTTTCCTACAGATGATACTGCAATTGCACTGGTCAGAGAAAAAAATATTCAGATTTAGAAATTGCTTAAAGTAGGTTTTTCTTTTGATGTGTGCCTAGCTCACATGAATGTTAATACTAGATTTGGGCTTCAAAAGAATATACCCCTTACTGTACTGTAGACTTAAGACATTAGGAAACTTAAGAAACTTAGGAAAAGGAAAAAGCCATCTGGCTCAGCAGTCCTGCTGTTGACTTGGGTTTGGAGCTGTGAAGGAAAGACAGAGTTAGATTTCTCCCGTCTATACCATTTTACCCAGTTTTCCTGCATACTGAAATACAGATGAATATGCCAAATTATTTCTGTGGGTTTTTTTTTTTCCTTGATTGCCTTAATTTCTGGTTTAATCATTTTTTTCCTTTTCCTCCCAACACTGATATGTAAAGTAAAACAAGTCAATACTTCTCCAACTAAGTTGTTTACATTGCTCACATAACAGAGCTGAGAGACAGATCACTGACCAAAATGCCACCTGACCTTTCATCTTCTAGTGGACTATGTGCTTGGAGCATGCTAATGTAAAACTTAAATAAAACTTTGTAAACTTTGGTTATGTGTTTAGGTACTGTGAGTATGTGCATCGATAACTACAGCCTACCTGTAAACCTGGAAATTATCATATTAGCTCTGGGTTTCAAGAAAGCAAATGTAAATGCTGTCTTATGAAACCAAACCTTTAAAATTAACATTGCTTTACTCTTAAAGCCTGAGTTATCCAAGAATGAAGAGTCAAATGCCATGTCAGACAGACCTACGGAAACAGTCTCGCCAGCTGTAGAGCAGTCAACTGTACTCACATGGATGATAGTCTCAACAGAATGGCCTTTCTCGAGGACCAGAACATAAGGTAAGGGGAGAAGCAGTCTGCTATCTGAGGTGAAGTGACCTAAAGCTAAGATCATGACAACGACTTCTTAATTCATTCTCCAGTAATGTATGTATTAGATGGGCTGTTTGTGTTGTCAGAGTGCAGGGGATAACATTTCTAGTTCCTGTGTCCTTTCTTCTGTTAGGCCACCTTTATGAACAATAGCTCTAAGAAACTAGCAGACATCTGCAAACAGATGAAGAGAGGCATCATAGGAGAGTTTGAAACCAGAGAGGAAGGCAGGAGGGGTGTTCATACAATGCTATTAGTTGGTGGAGTGAGTTCTTCTGGCAGGTGAGATAGGAATTGCTGAACTGATTTTGAGATTCAGGGCAAAAATCTCAGAAACTGCAAAAAGAGAAAAATACGGAGCAGAACTCCTCTGTTTTCATAGTTCAGAATGACTGGGCAATTTTCCATTTCCTTACATCTCCTGCAAGGGTGCCTGTTTTCTAAACCAGAGACAATTAAGCAGGTACCTCCTTCCAAAGAAGAATTTGCTGATCCTTTCTAAAAGAAATGGTCTTTAATAGTGTTTACCCACAACAAGTATATAAGTGAATTTTTAACAGTTTCAGAGCTGGTATTTTGGTTTTGACTGCAGATGTATATAGGTGTTTCCTACTGACTGAATTCCTTCAAACACAGTAAAATCCTCAGGACAATAAAAGGTGAAGCTTTTGACATAATTTCCTTAGCTGAGGCCTGTATCTTCCACTGATGAGAGAAATGGTCTATCTGCACAGGGAAATGCAGAGGCAGGACCTTTAACTTAGACACTACGCTCTTTTAAAAGAAGTCTTGTAAAGCTGTTTAAAATCACTGAAAATAAGCAGTAAAATATTTTACCTGGATATTTTGGCCAGCATGTTAAGCAGTATTCTAATATTTCTAGTAAAATAACTGATGAGGGACTTTGTATATCCTAAAGAGCTCTGTTAAACAGAAAATTTTGCAGATTTCTGCCTTCAGTTATAAAGTCAGGCTGATTTCTGAGACATCTGCACCTCCAGTGAGAATTTGCACATTTGCCATTAATCAATAATGGGTGGAAAAAAAAATAATATTTCACTTGCAAACGGAAGGCTTAGTCATCAAAATAATATATCAGGTTAGAAATATTTCTGCTAAATACTATGCATTGCATGTTTTGTTTATCACTTTAGAGTTTGCTATAATATTTTAATAATGGCCCGAGGAACATGATGCTAAAATGCTTGCATGTGTCTCCGTGCTACTGATAAACCAATGTTGAACAATTATTTGAATCCTAAACAAGAGGTGTCCCTTTTTTTTTTTTTTATTCTTTCACATGATCAGAAATCCTTCTGAGAAGAGAGCTGGTATCTGTGGAAAGCATCTGACTTCTAAACAGATTATGGGTTAAAGGAGTTGCTTGGACAATATAAATAAGTAGTCATTTATTATATGCAAATACAACAAGTTGACATAAAACTCATGACTTCAGTCAACTGGAAAATAATACTATAACTGAGATATGTTTTTGAAGTTGCTGTTCAGCTTCATATAAGGGGAGAAAATCTCCTGTAGCTCAGATGGGCTTATTTGAAACCCAGGCTTTTGATGTTATAATGTGCAGTCTAAATTCATTAATCCCTCTGTTCAAAAAAAACCCCGTCTCTTAAATGAGTAATAAACATAATAATGAAAATAACTGCCAGGAAGAACATGAGTTACATCACATTTAGTGTTCCAGCTAAAGATGAAAATGAACTTTGGAAACACAGGTTACGCTAAATGAATTTAATTTGTGTTTTGATACAGAATGTTTAAACATGTTGTTATTTCTGGCACCAGGGCTGATAGCTATTAAATGAGAACATCTAAGAACATCAAAGGAACTGGACCTTTTATACTCTTCAGCACCCCCTTGGAGATGTTTATCTGGGCTGTTATCTGGATCCCATACAAGCATCGAACAATGTGCCAGTCTCACCAAGTTACTCTCTTTTCCCAAAAGTTCTGACGCATGCATTTCCTGCACAAATGTTCCATATTTTAGAGTTCACTACAAGTGCACAAATAAAAGTAGTTTGTACTAACAGACTTGACTGTAGATACTTGAAGTTTTTCTTCTATAAAGTATTTGAAATAGAAAAGAAAACTTCCTTCTGTTTGACTCAAACTAAGTTTCCAGATGTCAGGGTCAAAGGTTGGAGATAAAAGTATCAGGTTTTGGCCTACTCTAACTAGACTCCAGGCCCAAATGTGTGAGATCTTCCCTAGAGGGGGTTCCTTTTGTACTGGTTCAGTTTTCTTCTTTAGCTTTTCCCAGTAAGAGGTCCCATTCCATGCTGCTGAATTATGATACTTCATCTCAATCGTTAAGAGACTTCAAACTTGTATTTACTGTTTAACATTTGGCTGTAAGTCAAACCTTTTAAATATCTCTTTTTAAAACTTCTCCATTTTTGAAGGCTGTTAATTCTTTTCTTCCTGAGGCATTGGTGACTGTGCGTGGGTCCTCTCGGCTGACGTTACGAGATTCCTGCTCCAACTATGCCCACAGTGTGCAGTAAAAGAAGAAAGATGTCTTACAGTTTACTCAGAGCCTCGAAAGATTTATAAAGGCTGTGGGGTAGTAGCCCTGCTCTTCCCTTGGCATGTTCACTGGCTTTTTGGTTTGTTTGTTTTCAGCAGCTGAAACTCTTCAACTATGTGAGAAAAAAACTGGTTCATAAATTAACAGAGAAGCCTGGAAAGTGGTTGAGTGAGATATTTATTATTGTAAATATTAGTGTTTAAAGCAATAAAATGAAGGCTACATGGACAAATTGAGGTGTTGGCTATTTGGACAAATTGAGGTGTTAGGGTTCAAGTCTAACCCATCTCTGATCACAGGTTGAGTACTTTGGCTAGAAGTACATATAGACTGAAGACCTACATGGGTGAACAAAGCACCTTTGTGGTCACAGAAGCACTGTAGAGCCAAGAGACCCTGGAGACATTATTCCTCCACTCCTTCTCCATGAGAAAAGATACTGCTTGGTTACAGGTCCACTCATTCTCCTTCTCTCTGCTTCCCTAGACATCTGCATTCCCATGTGGTACACAAATGTGCATGCTCCTCATGCCTTCCCCAGCAGTGCTCTCCTGTCTTCTCTCATGGAATCATGATGCTTCATCTGCATTTGGCAATGAAGGCGGAACAGAATTTGAGAGGTGACCAGCACTGTGACAATTGGCATATATTTTGGAGAGACATGATTCTTAAAGAAATTAAAACTTGAAGTGGCTCCAGAGCTGTGCTTTTGTTCACCTGACTTCTGTTGAATCACCCCAGGATACAGAGCAGGAAAGAAAAGTAGATACTCCCCAGGTACTAGAGGAAGAACTAATAAAACCATTCAGGATGACTAAACTGACACTTGCAGATACTTTTATTTTCCTTACCTAAGGTAAGGAAATAAAGTCACATGATGTAACCTGGAGATATTATTTACATTGGAAGAGAGGTTCCAAGTGCCAATTTCTACCTTAGTGCAGGAAGGCACTTCAGGATATCGCAGAGTAGAGACAGAAAACACTATTTCAGTTGCCAAGTTTAGTCTCTTGCCAATACACATGGATTTCCCCATGTGTACTGTGCAATGCTTTGTACTGTTGTACTGTCTAGTTTTAAACAACTCGGAGAATAGGAGCTTGAGTAGTTCCCTCAGATGGTAATGTTAGGAGCAGTTTGAAAGGTGCTTTTTCCTTTTTCTATAACAGGGCAGTTAGGGAAGTCAGGTGCCTGCTGCGTTTGGAAGTCCCTAGAGGAATAAGGCAGTAGGAGAGTCTGCAAGTTATGGTGGTATGGAAAAAAGGCTTCTTTTTTGTAAGCTGTCAAGGAGTTCCTTGCATGAGGGCAGTGGCACAGAAAGCCAAATGAACAGTGAAATCAGTGGAGGAAACGACCGCTGACAGAACAGAAACATCGAGGGAAACTTCACAAATGGCAGGTCTAGTGTGGATCCAAGGCAGTAATCATTAACTTGTTGTAGAAATAGGACTTCCTGTAGATAGGGGACTGTCGCAGTGGGACTATGATAAAGATGAGCTCAAAGAGACAAGAAAAGGCCAGACATATAGGAATGAGAAAAATTTCCATAGTAAAATCCTGGGGTCAGGATGTGCCGGAGTCTTGCTGGTAGTAAAGCAGCAGTAGTTGTGGGCTGGGGCAGAGAAGAAAGTCTGGGCTGGATGAGATACAGGCAAGGAAGACAGTTTCTACAATGAGGCAGAGCAATATTTCATAAACTGTACATGCATTAAGGTTGGTAAACAGGATTATTATAAGTAATTATTGATTTGATGTTGCTCAAGCAGGAAGAAGTTCTTGTCTGTGTTGCTCTACTGCAAGTGCACGAATCGGTCCTCTGTGCTATATATCTGTTAGCACCATGGTAGTATTAATTGTCATTAATGAGCCCACATTATAGTAATTTTTGCAGCTGCTATTTTCTACTTTTGCTTCAGATGACTTGTCTGCTGGTTTATTTGGTTTCGATGTGAAACCAGAGAGCTCAGGAGAGGCTCAGGGACTAAGGCACAGTCTTTTTATGGATCTCTGCTAAAAGAGCTATTCTGTGCAATGCTGCCACTGTTGCCACCTCTGCTTTTTAGACAAGTTAACCCATACTTCATACCTTTCCAGTTAATGAGGTCAAAATCATACATACTTCCAACAGTATTTTAAAAATTAAGCTGGAGCTTTCGAAAATGTTAGCTCTTGATTCTTTCTGAGGCCCATATGACTTAAAATATTTTAAAATGCAGTATCTGTTTTGTTATTGTATTTCATATATTCCATCCCTTTACATATTTTTCTATTCTAAGGTCTATTTTCAGTCTGTTACTAAACATACTTGCCAGGGGTTTTATTCTTCTCATGCATCATTGTTAGGACAGAGATTTCAAAGCAAGCAGCCTCTAACAACTACCTGACAATGAAGGGTGAATAAAAGATACAGGAAAATTCATATTTAGAGTAAAACCGGAATTGTTTGGGAACTGACAGTGCAAAAGACAAGCCATATGGCAGGTCAGACAGAAGCTTCATTTTATGAATTGAAGGATTTTGCTGGGCAGTTTAACAGGAGCACACCTGTGAGTAGCTGGGTCATGGGCAGTGAGAGATCAGGTTGAAAAACCAAAGTGTTACCTGCAGAATCACTGCTAATGTTGCTCTGGGACAGAGCAAAGAGAGCAAAGGAGAAAGCGAGAGTGATGCAAGCTGCATGCTGGCGAGGAAGAGCTTGGATCTGTGAACAAAGAAGTCAGTTGCTGTTTGATTCCTGCTCTGCTTGCTCTCGGATTCTATCCGGGACTGGAAGTGATGTGATTTACCTAGCAGTCTTGGGTTTACATTTTGTGTTTTGCATGGTTACATTTAGAAAAATTGGTCTCAGTGAAGTGTTCTGATGATTTTTTTTTTTTTTTTTAATAGCTAATTTTGCACACCGCAGAGAAAATCTGCGTTACTGTTTCCTCTTTTCTGTCTCCTGTTTTGCCCCCACCACTTCTAATGGAAGTTGCATCTGTAAAACTTTAAAGGAACTGGGCTAGGGTCACATCCTGACAAAAAAGGCAGACAAATTAACTCAGTAATTGATATCACTAAATTATGGGGGGAAATTAATGATTCATCTCGTACATATATATATGTTATATATATATGATTCATCTCATAGGTATATGTCTGTGTTTGTGTTAATAACCACTTTATTTCTTCAAAGTGCCATCAAAGAACGGATGTTGTAAACTGCTCTGGACAGTAAAATATTTTTTTACCAGAAGATGACCTGAAAGGGTAATGCCTTTTCACTTACTTTCCTCTGTTCCACATTTTTATATAGCTTTAAAGTACATGAAATATAATTGAATATAGTAGCTATAAAAGAGTCAAAGAATACCTTAAAGAAAACCTAATTTTTGATCATCTCAAATAGAATGAAGGAGAAATACACTCAGCAAAGTCCTTCTGCAGATTTGTTTTTATTTTTAAAGCCACATTTTTTCCCAGTTTGTTTTTAAAGGAAAAGAACAGACTGTTCCAGTTTTGGAAATAAATCATGAGGTCACCTGAAACAACAACAAAACCCAAAACAAACCCCCTCTCAACTCTTGCTTCTCTCCCAAAATGTTTCTTTTTACAAACTGGATAAAATCAATTATATTTGAGAGACCATGACCATTCTGATTGTTTTAATAGTGCTGTGATTGACCAGTGTTCATTTGATTATATTTGAAAAGGCTTTAGAGAGTCTATCCAGACATCTGAAAGATATTATATACAGTAATTTGTCATGTATATCTGGATTCTGGCTGTAGTCGTGCTGTTCTACCTTTGGAATAACTCCATTGAGGTCAACAAGCTACTTCAAATTTTACAAGTTTACTGACTTTATCATCTGGTTTTTGGTGTCTTAGTAATTCTCTTTAATTGTGGAAGGACTCTGGAGATGGCCAGAAGGTTGTCACATGTAACAAATACCGTTTGTAATTGGTGTACAGTACACAAACAGGTTATTATACACAAACAGGTTATTTACTTTCTTGTCCTCTTTGGGCTAATTTTATAGAAAGCCCAGAAGGGTGTTGTCTTTTCAACTCCTCCTCTGTCAGCTTCCCTTCTCCCACACTTGCCCTTGTCCTCAGGGCAAATAGGAAATACGGGAGGCAATAACATAAGTAGGAAGACATGGTAGGGGAGATAATAGATTCACCAGTAGCATTTCCAGGTTTTAAAATTTATCAGTGCTGTGTCAGCGAAGCACAACAGATACCTACAATATGAATAAATTCTCAGAATTGGACTCTGCTTCTAAAAGAAAGGATTGAAAAAAGTTTAAAAAGTTCCTTAGACTTTATGCATAAACCATGCCCTAGAATTTTCCTGCTTCCTCCATTAGATGGTTGGACTCTATGATCTAAGTGACAACACTGAAACTTGACTTACAGGCTTCAAGTGGCTAGGAAATCCTTCAGTTATCAGGTAAAGAAAGCTTTTGTAATTTTCACTATGCAATGCTTCATATCCAATAACTGCTGGTACTTCTGTCTAGAAACTTTTTTCCCCAACCTTGCATAAACTGTGGGTAAAATCCTGTCTCCTCTCCACTGAAGATCAGTCAAGACATCCACGTCTTTGAGATGTCCTCTTGTGATCCTGACATTTATTAATCTTCTCTTCAGCTGCTTTCATCTCTCACCAGTAGCAGATTTTCTAGGCACCCTTCTCAGAGTTTAACTATCTGCCAACCTCCTTTTAGAGTACGGTCACAAAATCTTTGTTGTTAAATATTATGTTCAAAAATTTTGCTCTTATTTGCACAGAAAACTTGGTCAGTGAATCAGAGATAGTTGTGTTTGTGCATGTTTTGTAGGTGTATGGGGTGGGGTTGGATATGAGTGTATGATGTATGATGGATAGGAAGGCAAAGAACCCAGCAGAAAGTCAAACTTGTCCCTGATATGCTGCTGTCACCCCCTCACCACCCTATATGTTGTCAGGAAATCTCTCCGTTAAGTACATGTACAGGTGTACATATTGCTGAAAATCAAATTAATTTAGAAGTAATTATCATAAAAGTCAGAGATAATACCAGAAATTTCTTAAACATGTGTTTGTATCTCAGTTTGTATTGTAACTATATTTAAAAGTAAATGGAACCAAGACTAAGCCATTTGCCACAATAATTTTCTGCTCAACAATAATAGCATGAATGTCGATGCATATAAACTCAATGGGTGACTTTAGGCTCATGTAAATGGATACTTTCCAGTCAGAGCTTTACAATAATTATTTTCATAATTTAAATATTTTCCCCTGACGTTTAGTAATTTTAAATGTAGCCTTTAACTGAATTTTTAAATTAGTATGGGTTATACTTTAATTTCATTAATGATGCTAATAGTTTCTGAGTGATTCCATTATATTAATTCTTCTTTAACACTGAGTTATTTACTCTTTATTTTTGTAATTTTGTCTGGATATTATTATTCCTTACTCATTTGTAGCATCTAACTGATTCTGCTGATACATTAAAGAAGCAAAAAGAAAATGTAATTGCTGCCCATTTCAGGCAAACAAAATGCTCTAACAAATTAGACTGTAGCTAAAAGAGATGTGGAGCAAAAAGTTATTGTGAAAACAAAAAAATCCTTTTTATGTTGGGTAAACTTTACAAGCTACACATGAAAACAGAATACTAGAGCTTTACAGCTTACAAATGCTGAAGTAAATTAATAATCTAGTGGCTTAAATCTCAAATGCCTTTTTAAACTCTTTATAAAAGGATCTCTGCAGGTTTTGACTGTGTTTACAATTTACCACCAGCTTCTTGAGTATATAAAATAAAGGAAAAAATGCACAAGGACCTTTTATATCTAAATTTGGTCCAGTTTCAGTAAATCTGGAAATGCAGTTGTATTTTAAAACCCTTGTGGTTCGTAATGTGTATTCCTTTCAAAAATAATCTATGTAAAAGATCTGCAAATGCTAGGTGTCTTTATACAGCAGAGAAAAATAAGTGTATTGTAGACAGAAAAATGCTGGACATCCAAAAAAAAAAAAAAAAAAAGATTATTTACAGTAATTTTCTTAATTGAAAGAATTATTTCCTCACTGTGTGATGCTGCTTTCAGTAACATGTGAGTTGCTATCAACAGATTGTGGGCTCAGAGTAAGTGTCTTCTCTTTGACTATGCTGTGAAGAGGGCAGGGTTGGTTTACATGGAGCAGATTCATAAAGACTGGGACAAAGAAGAATTGATCCTGTGGACATTTTGTGCTTCATCTGGTGCTTGTCCTTCATTTGAAATAAAGTTTAGTTGCGTGGCTTTGCCAACTCAGGCATTAGGTCTCCCTGAAACATGTGCTCCCCAGGCAACCCCAAGCATTCCCCAAGCCACTTCAGCAGTGGCCTTATTTACATTACTGTCCCATTTTCAACCTATATATTTGCTTTCTTAATGTCATCTGTGTTCCACAGAGAAAATGCAGCTGTTCTGTGCTAGAGACCAGACAATAGCTGTGGTCCGGTGTTGCTGTGGGGTAGAAAATACTGGCTTTTGAGTGATAACAGTTTAGTCACTCAAAGGGAGTAGTGTCTTTTCCTTCATAGTTCAATTGCTGTGGTTCTGTCCAAAGTATTAGACTGCAGGCCCTGAGGATGTCCTGTATGTGTAGTTGATACTGCCTTAACTTGCATGATCTCTTAAAGATAATATAAAAGTATCTTTAAAAATATAGCAGTAACGCAACAGTACATTCCTAGCTTTCCAACTCTTCCACTTGCATAGAGTTTTGGTTTGTTAATGACAATAAAAGTGAAAATTACTCCATCTGTTAAAAGAAATGTTTACTCTTCTATACTTGAAAGCTTGCATCTCTCTGTACCTTATTGTCAGTTTTACTTTGTCAGTTTTACTTCAAGCAGCAGGAAAAAGAAGGCATAAAAATCAAAATGAGCTGAAAAATACCTTTCAAGCTGATTTACGGAATACGATATGTTACTGAAAGAGATCTGCTTCCTTTGATGTTATCCAACCCACCATACTGTGTGTAGTTTATGGATACAAGAGGTAAGTGATTCTTAGAAAAATCTTGCTCTCCAAACAGTAGCCATTTGAACAGATTAATTCCAAACCCTCTAAAAGTTAGTCTCTGTATATGCTGTGCTATAATATTGATAGACAAAAGTACAAAAGGAAGCCAATAATCTAGGTGATATTTGAATTTTGTGCTTTGGATTTTAGACTGATACTGCTGCTGAAGTTAACACAGTTTGTAAAAGAGCTAAGAAATATGCCCTTGAAAATCAGGTAAGGTCAAAGACCTACACGCTCCAGGCCTTGAATTCTGCAGGAGGGCTCCAGCTAGATGCTCAGTTTTCCTGCAACATGACAAATCCCTGATATTTGCAAGGAAGCTAGAACATACATAAGAAGGAACAATCTTCTGCTCCCTTGTTGCTTTCCTTTTTCCCTGTGGCTTTTTGGACCATGTGGTTTCCCTTTAGAAAAAAAAAAAAAAAAACCAAACCAAAAAAACCTAGTGGAGAGGAGATTCTAAGTAGTGATCCTTCCTTTAGGATGAGGCTCACCTCTTCCCCTCCTGTTCTGTATCCTGCTATCCTTCAAAGTGAAGGAGTGGTATCTCTGAAGTCTTTGTCATTTAGCAGCTGTGGGAATTGAATTCATTTTGCCTTGAGTCGTAGACAGCCCTTCTCATCAGAGTAGCTAAAACCTCCTAATTGTTAGGGTCTGTACCCACCCCAACATGTCTGAGGAAGAGCAGTCATTGCCACGACCGAGACATGTTATGACCGTAAGAAGTTATCTGAACCGTGGGACATTTAAGTGCACACCCAGGCTGTGATCTGACTTGTGGGATGTGGGATTCAAGCTTTTGTCATTCTGTGGCGGCACCCTGGTTTTGGAGGGAAGGATGACCCTGCAGCCACCATGGAGCAAGTCTGGCTGATCAGCAGACTGGGAGCTTAAGGAGCAGCACAGCATTAAGTGACCTGGGGGTCAGGCACCACCAGAGACTGATGTCCCTGGCCTCCGTGCTTTCCATAAAACCCCATAAGAAGACTTAGACCTCTGTAGGTGGATAATCACTTAATTCTGAACAATCCCAGTGACGGGGGTACCTCACCAGGCCTTGCTTTACTACAGAAGGCAGTGTTACTATCCTCCAGACCTTGCATAAACACAGTGGCTGCTGATCTGTCATTCTAACAAAGTGAGATCCTAAGTGCTGACCTGCCCAGGGTTTAGGGGCAACTTTTAAGGTGTGCCTAGGAAACTTGTAGTGCTTACAGGGATGGGATGTCCCTGTTTTCTGGTTTGAACTTCAGAGCTGAGTCCTCACATACCATGGGTTCAGGAGCATTCAGTTGTCTCCATATAGCAGTCCAGTGTCATTTAAGAAGCTTTACTATGTTCTGCTGGCCTCAAGCTGCTATTCCGGAAAGTTCTGGTACCTGTATGTTCTATAACATGTCTGCCATCTCCATGTGTTGGAGACAGAGCCATGTTTAGGCAGTAGAACCAAGCCCTAAGTAATCTACTGAAGGTATGTGCACAAATACGTGTGCTGGAGACAGGCCTCAGACGTACTTTCTCTAAAGTCCACCGTAGTCCCTAGGCTAATCACTAATCAACTTGTGTTTTGCTCCTTCCCCAGAGTTTCTTGTGCAATTGTGAGGCTTTTATTTTGCTGCCTTTTCACTACTAAATAGCTAACTACCTAGTTCATACTTGATGCCTGGAAAGCCCTAGAAATTTTGATGCTGTGATCTTTGAAGTCTTACTCTTGCCCAGTGCTTTTCCTTTCAAACACTCAGTTATCTTTCACAAAGGATACACAGACTGTATCCGGAAAGAGCAAAAGTCCTAAGAAAGATGAAAATTCCGAAAACAGATGAAAGTAAAATTATTAACATTTCCTGTTCCGTGGTGACTTTTATACTCTCCTTTCTCTTATATATCGGGCCAATCCTGCTAAGAAGTTAAAATTCAAAAGTAGACTTAATCCTACGAATAATGATGAAATTAGTTTCACAATTACAGGCTTTGGATTTCACACATGCATCACCATTTGCAGGATAAAGTGGTGACATAGTGCACTCATCAGAGCAAGACATTCTCTCCTGTTTGCTGCATAAAGAATCCTAGAGGTCTGATTCATGCCCTTCTTACTGATATTAAAAAGCTAATGAACATGTTATGGAAACTGTCTGTAGATGTTACCCAGTAGAATTGAATATAATGGTTAAATCTGTTTCATAATGTCTGGTCTTTACAGATTTATGCTGTCAGCTGCTAATAGAGCATTTCAAGTTTTCATTGTATGCAGCTCCTGTATGTTCGGAATGGGCTAGTTAATGAAGTAAGCAATGTATTCTGACTGATATTGGAAAAAAAAAAAAAAGTCTGTTTTTCAGTTTTGGTGGTTTGGGTTTTTTTTGTGAGACATCTCTAGGATCTGAAAGGCATTTGGGAGCTTGAGAGGTGCCTGAAATCCAATGGGTATAAGAAGAATTACTGAGTTCTCAGCATTAGTCCTGTCTCAGGTTAGTTTATTATATTTGAAGTTTAGAATTTAAACAATACATTATCATATTTTGATGATTCCCACAGAAGAATGAAAATAAAAAGTGCTTAAAAACAAACATATGCTTAAATTTTGGCAGATAAGTCCTTCTTAGTTAACACTTCACAGAAATTACTTGTATGTACTTGACAACAGCATACATTTTTCATAAATCTGATTATTGTGTTCTCAGGCAAAATATAAGGAGTGAACAGCAAAAAGCAATATGACAAAGGTGACATCTTGGCAAACTCACTGAACTTATTGTCTACAGTAAAAACCTGGAATATCAACAAGGCATATAATTCTGCATCATTCTGTAAGTCTTTCTCTTGATCCTGAGACTATGGCCAAATGTGACAAGTTTGGGTTTTTTTTTTCTTTTAAATGCATGAATAAGGTAGTCCATTCTATCTGCCAGCTGAGTCTGTTCAATCTCCTGTTACCTCTGAGACAGCAGTAGTCTGCCCCTGAATTGAGCCCTGAAGCCTTTCCAATTACCAGAAATACTGGTATTTCAATCTTCATCTTCTGAATCGTGGTATTGTCTGCTTATGGCTGATTTAATGTCATTAAATTTAGGGTGGTTTGGTCCTTGTTTTTAAAGCCTCACTATTGCTTCAACAAGGGCAAGCATAGGGTCCTTCACCAGTACAGGCTAGGAGCTGACCTGCTGGAAAGCAGCTCCTCAAAGAAGGACCTTGGAGTCTGGGTGGGTAACAAGATAACCATGAACCATCAATGTGCCTTTTTTGGCCAAGAAGGGCAGTGGTATCTTGGGATGCGTTAAGAAGAGTGTGACCAGTGGGTTGAGGAAGGTTCTTTCTCCTCCTCTACTCTGCCCTAGTGAGACCAAATCTGGAATATTGTGTCCAGATCTGCGCTACCCAGTTCAAGAGGGTCAGGGAAATACTAGAAAGGGTCCAACTTATTTATTATTATGAGGTGACAGGAACTTCTCACTAAGAGACCTGGAGCTGTTTAGCCTGGACAATAGAAGCCTGAGAGCGGATTTTATTAATGTTTGCAAATATCTGAAGGGTGGGTGTCAAGTAGAAGGGGACAGTCTCTGGTGCTCAGCATCAGGACAAGGGGCAGTGCTCGCAAACCAGAACACAGAAAGTTCCACCTAAATATAAGGAAAAACTTCTTTACTGGGAAGGTGACAGACCCTGGAACAGGTTGTCATTTCTCACCTGGACACAGTTCTGTGCCACCTGCTCTAGGTGAACCTTCTTTGGCAGGTGGGTTACACCTGATGTCTAGAGGGTCTCTTCCAACCCCTACCATCTTCTGCGGATGGTCAGTGTGTAGGGTTTGTGCCTAGGGGTTTTGGTAGCAGGGGATGGCGCTATTGGCATGGCTTCTGTGCTCCTTCTCAAGCTTTGAGAAGCTCCTCTGGCTCCAAGTGAGACCTGCCTCTGGCCAAGGCTGAGCCAATCAGTGCCTCTTTAATAACATATTTAAGAGGACAAAAACTGTTTTGCAGGTTCCTTTGTTTTGGGAGGAGTCCTTTGTGCTGGAGAGGAGTCGGACAGGAGAGAAACAACCATGCCAACACCAGGGCCACTGAGGAAGAAGTGGTGGAGGCACACTGGAGCAGCCATCTCCTTTTTGCCCATGGTGAGATGGCATGTTGAGCCTTTGTAGCCATTAGAGATCAACAGTACCAAAGAATCCCATCTGCAGCCCCTGGAGGATCCCATGCTGGAGCAAGGGATGGATCCTGAAGGAGGCTGTGACTCTGAGGAAAGTCCATACTGGAGTGATTCATCACTGGGAGAACCACTATTTGGAGAAGTTCATGGAGGACTGTCTCCCATGAAAGGGAGGCTATGTTGTCATAGGGTGGGATTGTGAGGAGTTTTCCCCCAGAGGAGGAAGTGGTAGAAACAACGTGGAATGGACTGGAACTGATGGCAACCTCTATTCCCTGCCTGTGACCATAATTGGTGAGTGAGTCTTCCTTATCTTTTGTGTAGACCCTCAAGCCTTTTGTTGTATTTTCTCCTCCCCATTCTACCAGAGTTGGGTAGGAGTGAGGGAGCAGCTGCTTGGTTGCCTTATTGCTGTCTAGGTGGGTTCAAACCACGACAGTCACTTAGATCCCTTTCTTACTGTGCCATGAGGATGTCTCTGTGGTGTAATTAGCAAATGCAACATACTTTTGTTTTCCTCTGGTCTCATTTGTGAGGCATTACTCAATGGCTCTGATGGTACAATGACCTCTGGTCTTGTGGTGTTGTCCAAGGTGATGTGGTGCTGCTGCTCCAAGTCACATCAGCAGAGAGCACCTCCTCTTGCTAGCCTAGGGGAAAGCCACACTGAATAGTCTGTGCTCTGCCAAACTGACTTCAGAACTAGCATAGAATCCAGGATGTGAGAGTGAGGAACAAATGGAATGTGACCCCTGAGGAATCCCAGTAACAGGAGAAAAGACAGGTATCCGAATGGGTGCAGATGTTTACATGTCATGTCATGTGCCAGAACACCCTGAACGTGGTATCGCTAAGCATGCAGGAGGGCTGTTGTGCAGCAGCCTTGAGGAAGGTATCCTTGCCTCTCAGTTTGGAAAGGTCTTTACATATGCATCCTCCTTTTTGTAACGATGTCCAGCTGTGGATTTAGGGTGCTTATTTTATGAAAGCATTGGCATTCAACTGCTGTGTTATAAGGAGCACCATGTACCATACTTCAGATGTTCTGAATCTCATCAGTGCATATTATGCAGCTAGCAAATACTACACATCAGAAAACAATTTCCACTGATCTGTTGCAAAAAAATCTCAGTTTTTGCTAAATTCATCCTGTCTGTTGCCTAACTTTTTGTAGCACAAAATTTACATGATGTGTAGGCACTTCAAAAATAACATCTAAATTTGTTTTGGTTTTGTTTTATTTAAAAGCTATTTCAGATTGCCCAGGCATATTTTTGTCCCATATCACCAGCAGGACTCTTAAGCTCAGAATATATTATTGTTTTCTTGATGTGTTATGTGTTATCTGACATCTGCTGTCTTTGTCATGCCAAATCCTCCAAGCAGTATTTTGAAAGACCTGAAAGATATTTTAAGTAATAAACATCTTCTGGCAACAATACTTAATTTCATCACTACTCTTAAAAATTTTGTCTGCATGTTAATTGCTTATGAGTTTCCATACGGTCTCTCCATTGGTATGTGGGTTGTGTTTTTTTTTTTCCTTTTTACTACACACCTCATGTAGCCAATGCCATAACTTTTAGAAAGATAGTTATAAAAAGGTAATAATCATTGTGATTTCCCTTCCCTTATTCCCTTCAGGCCAAACTCCTGAATAGAAGAAAAACTAAATTGTTGATGCATGAGAAAACAGATACAGTGCTTTTATATATACTGTAGTTTGATTTTTTTTCTCTGTAGCTGCCTTAAAAACACTATTGCATAGTTATCCTAATTACATGGTTGCTGTCTGGCCAGCAAAAGAAGAGTTCAACAAAATAAGCTGCAACAATTCTCTAAAGACTGCATTGGACTTTGGTATTATTTTCTCTAGTTCTGACCTTAACCTGGCACTGAAGGTTATCCGAAGACCAAACAAAAACAAAAACAAAAACTCAATGCTGTCTACTTTCAATTTCTTGCAGTCATAAACATTGATATATTTGTGCTAAGACTTTCAGGTTTTCTACAGAAGCAGCCCAAATTTCCGTCCAGAATCTCAGTTTTCCCAATCATAAACAGGGTTAGTCATTGGATTTGACATCTGTGGATACCATGTGCTGTGTAAAGGTTCCCAAGCATCATTTTTCATGTGTTTATTTCAATGTAAAAAGTATGCCATTTTCTACCAACCTTTGCTTGGAAGTACTTAACTATACAAGCCTGCAGGGAAGCACAAGGAAAAAGCAGCTGACTTTTACTTTTTGGTAGCTCATTTTCTTTCCCTGCCTGGAAAATGCACTGTATGGATTTGAGGCTCAGAAATGGATCTATAGATCATACAGGTCATTGAGGAACAGGATGGTCTAGCATCCTTCTCATACCAGGGCAGCAAAATACAGACTTCTTGACTGGAGGACCCATTTCAGTCCACAGTGAGCAGTCCTGCTTCCAGATCCTGGTCCAAGATCCTGTACAAGATGAACAAGCGAGTTCAAATGAGGTGGCATCATCTGCTGATTTGCTTGCTTGTCTTTCATTTCAGCTTACCAAAAAATCTTGGCTGGCATTAGAAGCTGATGATTTTCTGTATGTTATATTTCTAGCATATCACAGACAGGGAAGAAGCTAGAAAATAATATTTTGGGTGTGACTGTGTGATCTTTGGGGCAGAAACAAGATATCTGGGTCCGTGCTTTATGACACCAAGGAACTGTGGGGAAATGAAAGGTAGGGTCAAGTGAGAGCTTTTAACTGTTTCACACTGGTGTGAGCTCAGTATCATGCTAAAATGGCTTCTGCTTTCAGACTGCTCAGGGCACGGGCAGACCCTGTTCTGCTCCAAAAACACAGCAGAGGCTTACCTTGTTGTCTGAGGGGAAACCAAAAATCTATTCTGGTAAATTAAGCTTTCACATTTTTCCTTTCAAGTGCGCCAAGAATTCAAAGAACTCCAGAATCCAGACAGTTCACAGTTTTCTTCCAGAACACAATTTTTCACTTCCCTGGATTTCTATACCATTTATCAAAAAATAGCCAGAGAGCATGGGAGGAGAGGGAAGTAAGAATTTCAGGAAGGAGTAATCTACTCATGAAAAACATACATATCTGTCAGACTGGAGTACCCCACTTCATAGTACAAATCAGGTTCTGAGCCAATGGATACAGCAAGCCCAGGTTTCCCCTAAGGGGAACTGTAGGCTGCAAGGTGAAAATGGGCTGTGTGGTTGTGTGTGTGCTGGAATCTGGGGTAGTGAGAAAAGAGAGAGAGACCTTGTTTAATAAACATATGCTAGAAGTGTGAAAGCTGCAGTAATTTGGTTTCTAAGCCCTACCCACATCTCCATTTCACAAATTGTCTCTTTCATATGGATATAGAGTTGACCTTGCAGGCTTTTAGGCTTCAAGTGAAAAGGGTCACTCACGGCCCAAGCCACCACTCAACCTCCCCCATACATACCCCAGTTATATCTTTTTACTATCTCTGCTGGACACCGCACCTTTCTGTAATTATAAATGTCTGCTTTCTGTCACTTCAAAGGTTTCCCAGCACTGGGAGTCCTTCTTCAAAGACTTTACATCGCTGAAGAACCTCTGTCATTGACAGGAGGTCCGTCTTTGAAGTTTTTCATGCCATTTATTGATTTCCCCTTTTTAGGATGTTCATATTAGAAAATATTTCACTGTGCTTGAAAATCTGTATATTTTTATGTTGTTGAAGGGCTACCTCTTTGAAGAAACAACACTATTGCAGCAGTGCGTCCGTATGAAGAAATCTGATAGTATATCTGCTCTATGCTTTCTGTCCCTTCAGGCTCTCATTTTTAAACACTTCCTCTCTTTGTTTCTTATCTAATTGTAGGTACTATTTTAAGTGTTTAAGTTAGTGTGAAGCTGTATTACTTATGTGAGTAGGCCTAATTTAATGGTCCTATCTATGTACTTTAAACTTTCATATATTTAATATCCTACTGAATTAGCTATGAAAAAGTGAAAATAACTTTGGTTTGAGCAAGTGAAAACAATATATGTCTAAGTGACAACTCTTTGAATTTGTTGTTATACTCTTGATCCCATAGGTCTGAATTTTCTTCAGTTTATACTTAAAGGCAACAAAATTCTATATTTTTAAACAGGAGGATATCTCAGATACTTTCAGATAACCATCATTAACTCTTTGCTAAATTGCTAAAAAGATGTGTGTGAGCACCCACCATCAGCTTCAGTGCAAACTTAGCCTCTCAGCATAAACTGCTCAGAGCAGGTTTAGCATTGGCAAGTTCATGGAAGCTGCTTTGGCAATTCAGCTGAGGCAAATAATGAATACCTGATGGGTCTCCAATGTTTCAGCTATTTCCAAAGCATGCTCTGATTCTGTTCTAATGGTCAATTTTGGTAGCTCACATTTTTGGATACACGGGTCACATTAGTTTTTTAGAATTACCTGACCTTTTTTGTGCGTGTGGGGGTGGTTTGTGTTGTGGCTTCTTTTTCTTGAGGTTTGTCTTGAATCCCTTTATTTATTTATTCCAAGGGTGCAGGCTCTTTTTGTATACACCAAGGAGTTGTTGGTGTTATCTGCAAGATGTCTCTGAAAACTAAGGAAGTTTGGGCATTTCAAAGGAGAGATGCCTTAAAGCAGCCGCCACTTTGCTCATTTCAACCTTTGACACTATGAAGAGTTTCAAGGACTTGTCTTCTGAAAATGTTTACCTTGTGAGGTGGCTTCCTGGGTAGGGTAAGTTCACATTGCTCATATATTCTTAAGAGGAAACTTTTGACCTTGGATTACTTCAAAGATCAGACAGATTCTCTCCTCCTCCCCCCACCCCCCAATTTTGTCAGCTCTTCTGTCTTTGCACATAGGTTAATGTAGGTCTTTTGTTCTTCAGGATCAAAAGCTAGTATTACTTTATTCTTTGTATGCCCTAAAATATCACGGTCTGCTCTGATCCACTGAAAAACAATGAAAATAACTACCTGGGGTATATACGTGACCAAATAGAAAATTCTTGAATAACTATAGTGTGTTTTAGAATAGAAAAGTATTTTCCTCTGGTGATAGATATGTTTAAAGGCTACCTTCTGCTGTGTCACTGGGAAAGATTGCAATAGTTCATTGTGTCTCAGAGATGTGCTGTTAACACGGAGATCTGACAATTCAGTACTCACATCTCACATGTACTGTCCTTACATCACATACACACCGAATCTTTTGTAATGAGAAAGCATCGGATCTGTCGTGCATGTGAAGTATGTGCAGAAAAGGCACTGGCAGTACTGTGGATGCACAGATGAGATGTATGGTATGTGTTTTGTGGGGCCATCCTGCCTACCCCATGTTCTGTCTTCCTGTGCTGTAGAGGCAAGCAATGCAGAGCAGGTATTGCACAAAAGGTCTGTGTGTCCAGGAAATGGTGGGGTCAGCTGGGATGTGTGACACAGGAACTATTGGGTGAATGAGTTATCCAAAACTCATTGCAAAAGTATACGTGTTGCTAAAACTTTTAGAGGTATCAGGTATATTTAAAAGAATGCACAGCATGGAAAACGCAGAAAGATGTGTTTAATCATTCATGTGATACTTGGGCAAACAGCCAAATATTTCTGGCACTTTTTTTCCACAAAGTTTTAACAAATCTGTTTAAAGCTTAAATATGTCAAAACCTCTGGGAAACTGATTGGTAAGTGTCACAGAGTACCCATATGTATGCATGTCATGAAGATAATAAAAAATGAGCTCTAGTCAGACACCCTGAAGTTAACGTCCTTATACCGCTGCAAATATGAACCCGGTCTGCATTCCATGGCTGGAACACTCCTGTTCAGACTCATGATATCATGGTCTCACATTCTTCTTGTGATATGAAAAAATACTAAAGTTACTCATGAATTTTCAGTTTATGCACAAACCATCTTCCTTTTGGGGTTGTACTTCTAATGACTGAAGAAAGAAATTCAAAATGTATGTTGCTAAATTAAAAATCAAACTCCTCTCTGCTGGAGACAGCAATCTACAGAAAGAAGCATGTATCCTCATGTTATTAGGATAAATCAATTCAGACTAAGAAGCTGCTGTTGCCTAAACTAAACAAATGTTACTTTTTATAGTGGTCACATCAAGAGAATATCCCAACTTTATGCTTGGAGACAAGGGGACTCTTCTCCATAGCTGCTTTAAGTGCTTTGTATCTCCACAAGCTTAACTTGGCAGCTTTTGCTGAAACTACCAGCAAAGTTGCTGTTTCTGAAGTTTTCCTCACTTCAGACTCTGCTTTACTAAGGTAACAGACTGACTTCTTTTGTAGCCATCTAGAGCTGACTCTTGTTCATATACCAAGTTGAGCTGATGTTGTTGTAGACAGGGAAATGGTACCTTCTCATCTCCGGGTACATGTTTGTCATGTTCTGGCTGAAACTTCCCTACTTACATTTTCTGGATATCATCTAAAACAGTTTGCCAAATTATGGAATTGTTACTGCTTTACTGCTACTCTCCCTAATTAAAATTACCCATATTACATGATAAAGTCTCTACTCCTTCTGTGTCTCCGAGGCCAAAAGGACTCTTCCCCCTTCTACTAATTTTCTAGGCTTGTGTAGTGCGGAAGTGCTTGGTACTGCTGTATAAAAGAAATAACCAACCCTTTCAGTGTCAGCAATATTATTATAAGCTTTAATGACACTGGCTTTTAACAAAGAAGAAAATTTATGTAAATGAGATTAATATATTTTTTCCTTCTAGTGAATTGTCATTGATATTTCTTGAATATTAAGGAAATAGAGGAAGGGGAAAAGAGTTTCAGGTATATTATTTATCCCATGTGTTTAAAGTGTGCATAGAATAATTATTTAAAGGATGGCTGCTTGTAGTGTTCTATTCTGCGCATCATTAATGTGATACTTCTTTCCTTGTCACTAGATTTAAACTGTAACAATGTAAGACAAACATCCTCCTTCAGCTGCTTCCATTATACTGCATACTATTATAAAATGAAAGGAGAATGTTGTACTTTATCTCTTTATATATTATAAAAATAATGAAGAGGATAATTATCAAGGCTGTAGTGCAATTTCATGGCATGGCTGTCAGTTACGAACTGCTTGAGCTGCATTTCTTTGGTTTAAAATGTCAAGAAAACCCCATGATTGAAATACAGTCATCTAATTAATTTCTCTGTATTATTACTTTCATGGGCTGTGTCTGTGCAGAAAACTCACTGATGGTTAATAAAAAGAGAATGAAATGTAGACAGTCCAGTTTTAGCTTTTAAGTTCTGAGTATCTTTCCGTGCCCAAGCTTTCATTCTGCTGATAAACACAAATTAGCAGACTTAAAAAAAAAAAAAAAAAGCTGAAACTTTGTCTGGCATTCTGTGAAGAGTCTTTGCTGAGTGTCTGTTTTATCATCTCTCTCTTCACTAATTCAGTTCAAAGCTGAGTGTTTATATTTGAAACCTTACTGGTATTGCCAGTTTCTTGATGTGTGCCCTTTCTATCGTAGCCATAGGGTACCGTGTCATCCAAAGCTCTCTGCTTTCTTTGCACTGAGCCTATATACACCACCAGGAATGGTGCTGTTGGTATGAATATCAGCATTTTTTCTGATCTTTACTCACTGAAATAGCATTAGTAAAAGTATGAAGAGGTATCTCATTCCAGATTTATCATGAAGAGGTATCTCCATCCAGATTTATCACACACACACAGCCCCCCCATTTTTATTTTTTTTTAATCATTAAAAGCAGGCTGTTTATATGCTACTGGTGGGTGGTTGCTAGCTCCAGCCTGGAGGTGGGCACTTGTTTCTACTTAAATAACTTACTATTAAGAAATACAATCTGTGCAAGTTTGTGCAAAGAACTCGGAGCACATACACTGTAGAAGTAGAAGCTAAAAGAAGGGCTGCAACTCTTTGGAGAGAAAAATTTTGAGGGTGAAACATCATGTTTCAAAAGCAATGGCACCCTCCCCAGTTTTGCTCTAGACCAGCTGTTCTTACTGAACTTCTTGCCATTTTGCATTTCTTGTTTTTAAGAGAAACCATAGTTTTTCAAAATCCCCTGGAAAAATTCATTAGCATTGATAAGTTCTGCTTTCCACACATGACACTGCCTCCTGCAGGCTAAGTTAAAAATACACAATATTATTATGGCAGACCATAAATAATGAATATACCTATCAAGGCTTTGCAGGATTGCTTGTGATGTGAACATAAAACATTCAGAGAAGAGGAGAAGCAATTGCTTGCTATCGGCTGTTTAATTATCTGATTTATAGAGGTGGAGTTCAGTCTGGGTTTGGGCCATGTAGGATATTAGTTAATTCTGGATGTTTGTCCATGAATGGGTTTAACGACAGTCTGGGATAGACTTTTGTGCAAAGAAATCAAATGTTTTTGTTCCTCTGCTGCTGTGCTGCAAATCCTCCAAGTTCTTCTTCAATCATTGAAATAACCGGCTATGTACCTAGAATCACTGGCAGCATGGCAAGGAGCTGCTGCCAGGTATTCCTGGTACGTTTGGCAGCTCAAATGAGGAATGAGTTAATATCTTTTTTCCAGGGCTCAGTGTTGCATTTAACCAGAACCCTGCACTGGAGGGAGCCACTTCCCTTCAGTCATATTGCCTCAAGGAATCATGCCTCAAAATGCATAAGCCCTACTAGGTGTCCTGGCAGCCCAAAGAAGTTGTCCCTTTGCTGCGCCACTTCAGGGGATGAAAAATCTTTCTGTTAGTATAGTCAGCCAGCTCTGGTAGCCAAAACACTGGGTGAATTTCAGCTATGGACTTGCTTTTCCCTCAGCTCCTCTGTCCTTCTGCATTTGTGTGCAGCAGTAGAAGGGTGTAACAAGGGACCTTGTTCACTCCCTAGTCTTTGACTAATAAATCTGTGGGACATCTGGACATCAGCTGGTCTTCCATTTGGACTGTGCAAAAAGTAGTGAGAAGTATTAGATATCAATTGGAAGAACATATTTTACAAGGTCATTTCCTTGTTAGGTCCATAAATGAAAATGGTGGTGCATACAAGTATCCATTTTATTTCCTTTTTCTTTCCCATGTGGTCCATTTAGTCCAATGACTGTGAGGAACCAGAAGCACCTGCTTCACAGGAAAGCAAATTAACTCTACCATCAATAGTTACAGAATAATCTGTCCTCAGAGAATTCTTTTCTCTAACATTCAGGAGACAGCACTGGGATTTCTGTATGACGTTTATATCTTTCTCAAACTTCTTATTGTCACAGCCTAGAGGTATCTTCATGTTGCATCTGTCATGTTTAACAAACATTTCAGAATAGATTGTGAGAGGATGACTTGAATCACCCAATTTTCTAAAGGCCAAATCTTTGTCTTGGTTATACAAGTGAATCTCTAGGGCTACACTACTGAAGTTGCTTGAATTACTTTTGTTTAACAGTGATGGTATGGAGGGAAACTGGTGTTCAAAGACACTGCTTACTTTTTAGTGGTGAGACAAAAAAAAAAAAAAAACCAACACAACCCTCATGGAAATTGGGAAATCTAAAGCGTATTTACATCTTAGGCAGGGAGCTGGCTTTTGGTAAGAAACTCGGAAAACAAAGGAGCCTAACTTGTAACTAGAGATTACATCAGGGTCTGATTTGAAAGTGCATTTGGAAATTCACTATGTAGTCTATCATAACACAAATCCTGAAATCAGAGGGATTGTATTGAATGGTTCCCTAATCTGAGTATGGTATGGTGTTTGCAAATGACTGTTCTATGTGTTGTGCTTTGCCAAGCTCATTTTGTATTATCTTCAGTGTGTTGCAGGCTTAAAGTGCTTGGTCATTATTTTTATCTCGGGGAGTCTGTTGATTTTATGATCTGCATTCCCCTTATGAACTCTCCAAGTCTAATTTCTTTGCTTACCTTCAACTGAGGCGTTTCACAGTTATACAAATATGTGTTTATCCCTTTCGCTGCTTGAGGCTGTTCTAAACTGCCAGGATCTCATGGAGGGCTAATTTCAGTAATGTGTAACACTCTGAATGCATCTGCAAAGGTGGCAAGGGATAGGACACAGAAAACACTCCGCAGTATTTTGGGAAGGGAACATCAGTGAAGAACAGGGACAAGAATGTCAGAAAAGTCAAAGATGAGATCTATGTCTGACAAATTCAGCACACATTTATATACAGTCTCTGTGACCTCCTGGCATGAAAAGGTGGTTGTTTGCAGGACTTGTTCTGTATACATAATTTATAGCAAAAGTCACTGTCTAAATGTCTATTCTGGATATATTTCGCTTCTGATCTTGGCTTACACAGTGATCTGCTTTGTGGATACACGTTACAGTTGTCTATTTCATTGATTCTATTTTACTTTTTTTCCAGAAACTGGGGGATTTTTCTTTCAAATGCCATTAAATGTCTTTTCTTGAGAATGTTGGCTGCTTTCAGTATACTGTTGGATCTACTAGCTGATACCCTAGCTCACCATCTGGCAGCTGATTTTTTCCTGCCCTTGTGTTCATGAAAGAATAGTTTGTCAAGAATGAAAATAAAAAGAAAGAATTTGATGTGTTATGGATAGCTTTTCTGGAATCTCCATGTGAGCAACTGGCGAGACAGCTGATCTGGTTTTGTTTATGCTGTTTTGGAAAAATCTCTAAGTATCATTTAGTTCTCCTACTTATTATTTAGGACCAGTTTAGACAAGTAAATAATCCCTTTGACCTCAGTGAGATAATTAAAATGAGGGGGTAGTAGTTGGCTTTAGATTACTAGGTGCTGGAATGGGGAAGAACTAAGTAGTATCAGATTTTTCCTCATTTCCATGCATACATACATGGAGTGCTTAACAAAACAAAAACCAAAACAACAACAACACACATACCCAAAAAACCTAAAGAAAACCACAAAAAACCCCAACAAAACACACACACAAAACTAACCAACCAAAAAAAAAACCAAAAACAACCAAACAAAAAAAAATAGATTGGGGAAAAAAAAAAAAAGCCATGGCTTACTCTTGATGTACCAGAAGTGTCCACCGAAGTTATTTATAATATAAAACTAAAATCAGTGTATACAGAAAGGAAAGAAGCAGTGATGTTTGAGTACAAACGTCTGAATAGATAAAAGGAGGGAAGAGTATCATCACATAGCTTTCATTTTAAAATTAGTGTTGTGTTGAAAAGGAAATTAAAAAGATCCAGTACTAAAGCAACAGGATGGTGAAATCATCCAAACATTTGAGTTTTCAGCATGCCTTCATCCCGTGGTAAAGTCCATATACAGAGCCTGCATTCTCACTTTATTATCACAATAAATTCAAAAAATTTGATATGAAGCTTCCCCCTAAGAATGGCTTTAAAAGCAGAGCACTGGCGGTAGGATCCCTCTAGGAACTACGTCCTCCCAAGTTCAGCATTTTTTTTTAATGTTACATATGTTCTCCTGTCTGTCTCACTCAGCTGTATTGTCTGTGCCACTATGCTATTGTTGACCATAGTAAATACAAATAAAAGAAAATTAGACCCTTGCCTGTAAAATCTAAGATAACTGTAAAACTGAACTGTAGCTGCATGGCTCTTGCCCAACCTATTGGAAATGAGAAAGGGACATTTTAGAATTTCTTCTTAGTATTTCCATTCTTATTCTATGCAAAAGCTTGAACATAGAAGAATGTTGGGAGGGTTTTTTTTTTTTGGTCACAGATGGTTTGAAACATTACAAAATACAAGGCTGGAGTCTGGCATTGCTGCAGTCCAGGTAAAACAGCAGGAGCTATTGTAATACAGTGAGAAGGATTCAATAAATCTGAGACTGTTACAGCAGTAATGGGGTACTTTCAACATAATTCCCATTACTTTGGGAACAATTTTGCAATTGAAAGTATTTATTTATAAACTCTCAAAAAGTAAAAGTGGCAGTGTTTTCAGTTCTTAACTAGTAATCATAATCTAGTTCAATTCAGGGTAGAACAGCTAGAGTAGCACATGAGAAACACAAGATAATAACAGAGTCTGGGCTGAGAATACTGAACATCTTGTATTTCTAATTGCATCCATCTTGTAAATGAACAGAAACTTTAATTGAGGAAAAACTTATTACTGGAATCACTAGCAACAAAAAGCTGTCTTATGAGTCTTAAATAGACAAATGTTATTTGTCACAAATCAAATTTGTTACGTTAGTTTTGTAAAGTGAAATTAAAACCGTCAGCAGAGATTTTTGCTGTATATGTCAATATTTTCTTTTGGTAAGGAGCTATTTAATAACAGTTTTTCTATGCAGAATTCTAGTTTTATGATATAATGAAAATCAATTTAATTTAGTCCATTTTCAACATATTAAAGAAAATTGTACTAGTATTAACTTTAGAGCAGTTATTGGTTAACAGTATACTTTGGGTTAAATAAACTTCAGGGCTGTGGAAATGATAGCAAAATAATACTGTGAAAAGGGCTGAATGCTTCAAGACAATGACTTGTCTTTTGAGAAATATCAGATGACTTTCTATGAGAAGTTCCTTCCTAGATCCTGTGAGATATTGGTAAAACCTTAGCAAATCATATCCTAAGGCCATTAAAAATTTTATTGAAAATACATGCTAAGCAATGATGCCACTTATTTTGAAATATATCCCAAATGGTATTTGATTTCCCTCTAGTGAGACAAAGGCAGAATGGATAGTTAGACAATGCAACCTGTATGAAACGTGGAAGTGGAAAAGAGTATCATTTATTCCGTGTAAATAGCTTGTATCCAATTTCACAAAGTATTACACAGCCTTGCTATCTGAGCATTATGATTCTCAATATTGGGCCAAATCGTGTGTAGTGTGAGAGAAAAAGGGTTTTATCCTCTTGTTCCAGTGTGTTATACTGACGTTCCCTGAGTGGGAAGGAGCGCACGAGTTCTTCAGATATGGTTATACTTCCCTTGATAAAAGGAAAGATTTAAGAAGAATGAACTAGACAGAAATAGAGATTTCAGTCTGCTCTGCAATTTACTCTGCAAAGCTGATATGCTGGGCTGCTGAAAGGAGAGCAGTAGGTAGGCCAGAGTATTGTGATTCTCCTCCCAATTTAGTAATATTCCATCCTTCATTTAAAGAGGTCTTTAACAGTGTTATGGGGTTCCTGTCTAGGCATCCTGGTCTTAGTTTAATTGCACTGCATCACAAAAGAATGCTAGATAGGTTTTCTAAACAGACAGACTGGTTAAAGCTACCCCATTAAATCAGATAATTACACTCTATGCTCATCCAATTTCAGCCTTTCATACTTTGCAAAAGAGTGGGCAAAGTCTCATCTCCCATGTCAGCTTCTATACACTACAATCATTAAATCCAGTAATAAGCTTGAAAGTAAACATGACTATTCTAATTCTATATATTTAAAAAAAAAAAAAAGCTCCTCCAATGTATCCTGTTGTGCACCTTGCCTTTAGCAAGGCTTTTGACACTCTCTCCCATAACATCCTAGTGGGTAAGTACAGGAACTGTAAGCTCATGAAGTGTAGGTTAGAAGAGTGAACTATGAGATGGATTGAGAACTGGCTAAACAATATTGCTCAGTTGGTTGTGATCAGTGGCCCAGAGTCCAGATGGAGAGTTGTGGCCAGTGGTGTTCCCCAGGGGTCATTACTGGGGCCAGTCTTATTCAACATCTTCATCAATGACCTGGATGAAGGGATAGAGTGTACCCTCAGCAAGTTTTCTGATGATACAAAACTGGGAGGAGTGGCTGATATACCAGAAGGCTGTGCTGTCAGTTGGCAAGACCTGGACAGACTGGAGAGCTGGGCAGAGGAGAAAGTAATGAAGTTCAGCAAGACTAAGTGTGTAGAGTCCTACACCTGTTGAGGAGTAACCCCATGCACCAGTACAAGTTAGGGATAGACCTGCTGGAAAGCAGCTCCATGGAGAAGGACTTTGGAGTCCTGGGTGGACAATAAGCTATCCATGGGACAGCAATGTGCCCTTGTGGCCAGGAAAGCCAATGGTATCCTGGGGGTGAATTAAGAAAAGTGTGACCAGCAGGTTGAGGGAGGTTCTCCTCCACCATAGTGAGACCACATCTGGAGTAGTGTGTCCTGGTTTTGGGCTCATCAGTTCAAGAGGGACAGGGAAATACTAGAGAGAGTCCAATAGAGGGCTGGATGATTAAAGGGCTTGAACAGCTCTGAAGAAAGACTGAGAGACCCTGGGGCTGTTTAGTCTGGAGAAGAGAAGCCTGAGAGGGGATTTTATTAATGTTTACATCTGATGTATGAGTGTCAAGCAGAAGGGGCCAGTCTTTTTTCAGTGG
>JANIJG010006605.1:0-17552 GCA_024611175.1 Megaceryle torquata
TATGACCCTTATTCTTTTTCACTCTGCACTGGAGCAATAAGTATTTAGAAAAATGTGTGTAAAAGTCTTTCTCATCAGGCTACTTTTAAACATATTAAGAGTTATTGATGTAGTACCATAATTTTCACTGCAGTCAGAATCATTTTTGTACCTAAAAACAATATAAATAAAGATGAGGGATACTGGCTGAGGAGAGTGAGGAGGATGGCATAGTGTCAGAGGGTTGCTGAGATGGGTGATTCACATGTAATAGGAGATTTTCATGTTGGCTTTAGCTTGTGACTCATTAATCTCTCCAAGCAGATATTTTGGAAGAAGTTCCAAATTTGGAAGATGTCTTGAAAGAGTAGAGATTGAGATGGCGAAATTGAACTGGTGTCTGGATGGATGATAGTACAAGAAAGCATAAAACCACAGACTTCTGTACTATTCTAGTTAACCTAATTCTCTAAACGACAAGCTTTCATTGCCTTGCATTCTGCTTCAAAAATGCCAAGTCATCTGATGCAAGTTAAAACACACTGTTCCTCTGTTTACTTGTGAGAAATATTGTGGCTTGGTTTGTACTAGAATTGAATTGTGTGTGCTTTTTCATCAATATAGAATATTAGACTTAAGATGACTATAACTGGTTTTCTTCTGATTCCACAACAAATTTGTCATCCATGATCAGTCAGGGATAGCTTTGAGGCAAGAGACTTTAAAACATTCTAGTTTTATATCTTCGCTTCAAGTCCATGAATCTGAAAGCTTTCAGTCAGTGGAATTCAAAATACACAGTTCTTGAAACATCTTGTCACACTTTAGAAAGAGGTTCACTTATGAACTTGCAGGCTTATTTTGAAGACAGAAGATTAGACCTTTTATACAGTTTAGTAAAGGGATACTCTACAAGGGCATTTGGTACACAAAATGCTTTTTAACTTAAAATGGTTTGAACTATTTTATGTAACTATTTTTAACTTTAAAATGGTTCGAGATGCCTAGAATAAACTGTGTTTGGCCTTTTTTGCTTGTTGCCCAGACAGCCTACACAGATTTCGTTGCAATATTTAACATCTCCTGCAGAATGAGCAGAGTGCTTAATAAGCTAAATGCCAGATAGTTGAATCTAGACTGGATGTACTGTGGGATGAAGGGGAAGAATGGGATGTGTAGATGAATTTGTATGTGATAAGCGTCTGACACGCAAATGCAGTTATGTGTTACCAAGGTAGTGGCCTTTGGCTTGCAAGTAAGCTGTACTGCAAATGGAGAGACACCTCAGTGCAGGGCCACCTTCAGTGACAGTTGTTAGGTTGGCTGCAGCATTGTGAACACAAAGCATTATTCTTTCTAGGGCCAGCTCACCTGCTCTTGAGTAATAACACCGTCTTTTGCTCTAATCAGAGGTATTTGAATGTGTCAGTATTTTATTTTCCTACCCTTGAGTCAGGGCAGTTTTTAGCTTGGGTGCACTGTGGCATTTGAACTGGCTCTAGGTGTGTTTCAGAATAGTACTGTACCCAGTCTCCTTCCTAGAAGAGGATCATTAGAAGAACAACCCATGCACATCTCATATTTTGTAGGAGTCTTTTTTTTTTGAGTCTTAGAATGCTCTGAAGCCTTATCAGAACAAATAACCACTTTCATGGATCAAAGCTTGGTTCCTTAAGATCATTTTGAGTGCATCTGTTCTTAATGCTTTAGATGAGGGTATGCATGTGCTTTTGAATCCAATTTCCTGTTTTCCCTGCTTTTTTTATCTCTCTTCCCATCGCAGAGTGGTCAGAGGTAATGAGGTTTTCAGATGAAGATAAGATGAAAGGTGTGCTCCAGTTGCAAATGGTCATTCAGCTCAAGGGAACAGACTAGGGCAAGTGCGGACATAACCTATGAAGTGTGTGTAGTGTGGACATCACTCTGACCCAATATCAGCATTAACTCTTGTCCTACCAGTTCATTCCTGTTAGTCAGCATAAACTCTGCTGATTCTTTTTATTGCCGGGGTTTTTTCGATTGTCTGGGTTACTATTCAGACCTTATTTCTTTGAATCAGGGTTGTTATACAGTGCCATGAAGAACAGTACCCTAATTAATTGCATTTTTTGAGATTAGTTGTAAACAAAATAAATACCATGTTTGGAAGAGTAGCCTTCTGGTATGAATTTGCAGAAATATGTTATTTTTGTCCAGCTATTTATAATATAGTTTAATTGTGAATGTAAAAGTATAATGCGTGTATATATGAAACAGAGAAGGCCATTTCAGTTTGTCTTTACCTGTCATTGTGAAATAGAGATCTCTGTATCATTGCTGTGCCTCGCCTTTCATCTGTCCTTCCTCTTCTCCTTGTCTTTAATATAATTCTGAACTAATGGGATTTAAGAAGGTGTTACTGCAAGGAAATCACACTTGTTAGGAAGTACTAAGATCTGCAAAACTAACTTCAGTAAAGGATACCTTTTGATGGCTGTTCCTACCTGAGGGTAGAAATTTCACCATTTCCTTCCTGTCACTTTGTTTTAACTGGGCATTTATCATGTTTATACTGTACATGTAGAATGAGAGGTGAGTTTATGTGGGTATTTTTTAAAGACTTCAAGCACAAGTCAAATAAACACTGATGTTAAATAGTTTAGATCCATGTCTTGACAATTCTGAAGTAATTTCTAATAAATCAGGAAGCATATAGAAGTATTTGTCTGAATGTTCTGAATTTTGCTGAATAAAAAAAAAAAAAAACAAACAACCTATAATTCTGCGAGGAAAAAAAAAAATCCAGTTTTGCATTTTCCAGAGAATAGTACTCCATTAATTTAATAAATAAATAAATAAATAATAAAAATAAACAACAACAGATTTTTAAAAACTATGGCTAGCTTTTGCTGTCTATCTTTCTCTTAACTTTGGGTTAATACAAAAGTAAAACCAACCTTTCAACAAACACAGGGGTAAGAGTAGTTTTTATGAGAAGCTACTTTGTCTGAGTGCTGGTGGCAGGTAAAGAACTTCTGTTCTTCTTTTTCAAAAGCATTAGAGCTGTCCTTGATAACTTTCCTCTATTCCTGCAGTTTTTTCCAAACTAATATCCTTGCATAGACATTTTATGTTTAAGTATTCAGAGAATTTTTGCTTCTTAGCAGGAAATAGCAAGTTTAAAGCATCCTTAGTACTTCAAAAATTAGAACATCATTTGAATTAATAGGTCTTTAGTTAGAAATCATATATACCAGTTTTATCTAAAAAGAATGTAACAGTTATATCTTACTAGTAATACAGAGTCAGAGGGTACAGCAAAAATTGAGAAAGGAGACTGAAATTAAAACAAATATATTAGTAAGACTGTAAATTTAGATCCTTGATGCTTAAAAAAAAAGCACAGCTTTTATGTTCTAATGTGGTAATTTGTAAAAATAAAGAAGACTGCACTTTTTCTTTGTTTGGGTTTCTTTAAGAATGTTGTGTTACAGTCTGGTGTAACCTACTGTCTGACCTGTTGTGAATTAGAATTTGGTTTGGTTCTAAGAAAGGCAGTAATAGCATAACATTCCTGGGAAGTAGGGGAGAATAATAGTAACTTGAGACATTGTATCATATACTCAAAGTAGCATCTAACTATCTGGTAGTATGCTCCCCCTTCCTGAAAGTATGTCTGTTTCATGCAGCACAACCTTGGATTTAGCATGAGGAATGTCTGAGGTTGCCAACAGGTTTCAGGATTATTTAATTTTTATTTGATAATAACAATGCTAATAGTGACTATGAAGAATATGAAGTTCTCTTCCATGCACTGTTGGAGAGGACAGGTTTTAATGATGACAGACCCTTCTTGTCTCTCCTCTATATTTTGGTTCCCTCAGCCTGTTCCATAAATGGGAAGCCATTTTGTCCCATGTAACTTTAATTTGCTCTTGCCTCTGGGGCCTGTAATTTATGTTTGTGAAGATTAGAAGGCATGTGTTGAAATTACTGGGAAATGGGTTGTAATTTCAGTTATTTCCCTTCTAAATAAATAAGAAGTGACTTGATCAGAACTTCTAAAGTAAGTTTGTTACTTGCGTGTGCATTATTTTCTGAGTGTTGAATGTGAGCCAGTGGTCTCTGATTTATAGAAGTCTCAGCTCAAGATAGTAGCAGCTCTGCACAGAATATACACACATTTACATAAGGACTACATAATCAAATCCTGTACCTGTAGATCAGTTGCTCAAAAGAGGTGGATGCTCTGGTCTAAATCGGTCTGCAGGAGAGTTCTGCACTCTGAAAAAGGAAGATTACCTCAATCACAGATTCCTGGGATTGTCTGGAAAGAATTCTCTGTGGCACTCAGTTATGCAGTGAACATTGTGGGAGATGAAAAAATAAATTTGGTTCTTCAGAGGAGTCTGGTCCTTTGCCTGCCATCACTAAGAGCCTGGTTCAGTGGCCTGGTTGGAGCAAGGACCCTGAGGAAATCTGTGGTCATGTAATGAAGGATTTTTACCTAGAATAAATGCATGGAAATATCTTGAAGTTTGTTGTCTTGACTTCTGAGCACTTGTTCTGGCAATCAAGATGCCATTTTTTTTAACAGGTTAATATTTACATAAGTTTTCTTGGTTTTGCTTCTAGCATTAAACAGCTAAGAACTTTTATGCTGAGAAAAATGTCATCTCTAAAACTTTTAGCAGTTTTGTCAGTAAGAAGTTTTATTTCAATCTAATAAACCCATTTTAATAAAATTTTGCAAAGTAAAAAAATTCTTGATTCTTGATTTTCTTGTGCTTTTAGTTATTAGGAAGAATTTTTGTCATTTATGTAATCTCTGATTTTTTTATTGCATTTCCAGTCCTCCTGTTCGACGTCAGAGAACAAGGAGAGATCGTTTATCTAGACATAATTCCATTAGCCATGATGAAAACTATCACCACGTCTCCTACGGACAGCAACAAGCAATTGAAGAGCCCCGAGCCTTTTGCCCACCAAATGTATCACCTTGTATGTTGCACCCAGCTGCTCACCCACCACAGCAGAGTGCAGTGATGGTTGACATTCATGATCAGGTAAGAGTATTAAGCAGAAGGCTGTTAAAGATGTGAGTTTTTTCCCCAGATCTTCCAAGATCCCTCTCCTCCTCAACTTATTTGGCAATGAAAGTCACGTAATGCTAAATTGTATTTGCCCTCTTACTGAGCGTTTTTCCTAATGAAACCTTTTTCTGTTATTAGTGTATGGAGCACTGCAGTAGGCAATTAAAAAATCGAAAAGTCTAGACTTTTAGTAAAGGAGATTGATATTTAGCAATTTGTCAATGCCTATAATATTAGCATAGTTCTGTTGGCCTCTGACTCAAATCTTTGAAATGTTTCTAAGGTTAATTTAATGTGATAAAAATGTGATATAATAATGAAAGTGTGTTCTCTTTCATATTAAATACTTCTACTTAGTTTAGGAGTATTTAAATAGTTATTTAGAAGTAGAATTCACAATGCTTATTATTGGTTGCCTACATGACAACAGAACTCATGATAGTATTGTTGCAATCTAGCCATCCAACCCTAATCATCGCCTCCTTAAATGACATGAAAAAATGAGATATGTGGTTGGTCCATAAAATAAATAATTCCTTTCTGTGACAGCAGTTAGCATATAATTCTGTAATTGAGGACCCATAAAACCAGTTGTCCTATTGAGGTAACTGTTATTATGGTTGGTTGTTAAAACATGGTACATTGGTTGCTACATAGTCATGAACTGGGGAATAGAGCTGGTTATCTGGATGGCCAGTTCTCAAACTGCACACGCATAGAATGCAACTCTAACATCCCTGCTTAAAAATTGATTTGCATTCAGTGCAGCTGCATACCACTGGTACATTGCATTATGTGTTCAGTAGGGAAGTATTTGCATTTGAGACCTAGTGCAACAGTGGAAGCTAATGCTGTTCTAGCTATCTCACAACATTATGTTTTGATTAACAGTTCTACTGCTGCAGCATCTCAAATATTCAAACTGTGCTTATGACAAGTCTGGATAAACAGGTTTTCCATCCCACTACCCCTAACTTCCAAGCACCATCTGTGATCAGGTATTAGTGTTTCCAAACTAACTGAGGTCTTCCATGGTGATATTTTATACGTAACAGACATAACCGTTTTGTGAGGTCATTTTTTTATTATTACTCTGAACAGTAAATATTTCAGAATCACACCCAGCACTGCACTGTATGCCCGGATTTTGTACCCGAACCAGAACTGGGTCAAATTCACTGTCTCTCTTGAGACTGGTTTCTGTCATTAATGATAATGCAGGTTGAGATTTTAAGTTCTGTTCAGTGGTCTGTGTTCTGTTTTGGCTTCTGGTCTGATTGGACACTACCAGCTCCATAGGTTAGTGCTCTTTACTTGTGCACCTTCCTACTTGTTCCATTTTAAGCAAGCAGATTCCATTTTAGGAGATCATAAAGGAAGAGGCAGCTTTCTTAAAAAAATTAATTTTAATTAATCCATCCTCCTTGACATTTAAGGCTTCTCAATTTTATTAGAGCATCAGGGATTTCTAGTGGTTTGTAGGTCCAGAATACTCTTGGATCTTAATTTGGTAATTAAATTATAGGGAATATTGCTAGCTAGAAAATGGGGTTACATGTGTCTGTTTAGAAATGTGGATACCTAGTGTTTGCTGCCTCATAGTCATGTCTATTTATCCTTTTCAGCTTTCCAGTTAGATGTTCTGTTACATTTAGGTTAGGAAACTTAGCTTCAGTGTTCGTCTGAGAGTGAATCAAGAGATTGATCTCTTTGGAAGAAAGAAAAATCTACACAATTTTCTTGTTCTTTAAAGATACAAGTCTCTGAATTATAATTGAATTAGTCCTGTCAGAGTTCAAAAGATTCTTTAGCTACTTGTATGTTAGTTTTTATATGGGAGTTACTACCTTCTTATTTTGTGAGGACTAAGCTTGGGGGTGTGTGGGGAGAAGAATTAATAGAGTCTGAAATGTTTCTGAGTGAGTCTAAGGTGCCTTTAAGTTTTAATATTTTAAGACGAGAGCTCCCTCTTGGCCTTGCCCAGAAACTGCTAGTCAGTAAGTAGTATTCCATTGACAAGAATATTTTAATGAGCAGGAGAGCATGTGAGCATGTGCATTCTTTTAAATCTTCTTCATGAATTTTTAAATATTTTTCTGATATGTAGGTAAAAGCTTGTTATCTTACTCATCATGCTGTACAACACATTAAAAGTTTACAGTAAGTTTTTGGGCTTTTTTCCTTTTTGCTGCAGATCCATCAGGGCACAGATCCTGTCTCATACACAGTGACAACAGTGGCTCCACATGGGATACCACTTCACACAGGCCAGCACATCCCAGCCTGCAGCACGCAGCAGGTCACAGGGTGCTCAGTGGTTTTCAGTGAACAGCATCTTCCAGTTTGCAGTGTGCCTCCACCAGTAAGTGGGTCTCTGTAATTACACCAGCTTCAACCTTAGACATAGGAATGGCACCTTGAAGCTTCAGTCTCTATGTCTTTAATTATGTTGGAAATAGCTTTTGGGGTTTTTTTAACCCTGTGATAATTTTGCAATGGTATAGCAGTGTAGGCCTTAGAGCTGGTAAGCATATGGTACTTAACTACTGTCTATAGTGTATGACTATTTATGGTATAGAGTCCTGATTATTTTTAATTAGAATCATAGAATCATTGTGGTTGGAAAGGACCTCTAGGATCATCAAGCCCAACCTTCATTCTAACATCTCTCTATCCAGTAGACCACAGCCTCCAGTGCTACATCCACACAGTTTTTAAACACTTCCAGGGATGGTGACTCTGCCACCTCCCTGGGCATTCTGTTCCAGTGCCTAACCACTCTCTCAGTAAAGAATTTCTTAATATTTAATTTAAACTGCCCCTGATGCAACTTGAGGCCATTTCGTCTCGTTTTATCATTAGTAATTTGGGAGAAGAGACCAACACCATCCCCGAGTACAGGGGCACCACTACTCCTGCTGGTGATTCAAACTGAATGATACTTTATGAACTGACTTCTGATCTCCTATGACAAGGTGAACTGCTAGGTGGGTGAGGGAAGGTTGTGGATGTTGTCTACTTAGATTTTTTTAAAGCTTTTGACACTAGTTCCTACAGCAGTCTCATAGGGTAACGAGCTGCTCATGGCTTAGATGGGCATATGGTTTGCTGTATATAAAATTGCCTGTATGGCCAGATGTCATGGTTTAGACCCAGCTGGGGGCTGAGCACCACCTGGACACTTAACTCACACACACCCAAACAATCTGGAGGGATGGGAGCAAAAATAGGTAGAAAGAGGCAAAATGCTGTGGATTGAGATAAGGAAAATTCAATAGAACAATGCAAAATAAGTACAATACAATATATACAATATATAAAGCAAGTAATACACAACAAACCATCTGTCTAAGGCTGCTCCAAACACCAGAGACCTGGGTAAGGCCTGCCCCTTCACTTATGTAGGGGACATGACATCAGTATGGTATTAAATAGCCCATTGGCTAATTCAGCTGTCTACCCGGCTGTGACCCAGCTCCCAACTTCTGGTGAAAATTAACCCTAGCCTAGCCAAACCCAGGACATTATCCACCATTTTCCATACCATGTACATCACCCCCAACATTTATTTAACAATTAACACCATACAATTTCATTAACTGGCTGTTCTTACACAAAATTTAATCCCTTGAGAAAAACATCAGACTACTTCATCCTCACGCGTCACCCACCGGGTACACGCAGGCCCTTGAGAGAAAGTAATCTCATGGATGGGTTTACCTATGTCTGAAGCAGGACTGCCCCAGACCATGTTCCCTAATACATTCTTCAGGTGCACTACAGGGACTTTGTCCCTTTCTACAGCATTTGGCAGTTTTGACTGGACAGGGCCAACTCAATTGATATATCTTCTTGTGTTAGCTAACAGAGTGGCTTTTGCTAAATGTGCGTCCTAGTGTTTGAAGGTGTCACTCCTCATTGCTTTCAGTCTGGTTTTAACAGTCCATTGTATCATTCAGTTTTCCCAGAGGCTGGTGCCTGGTAGGTAATGTCACACATCCATGATAGGTAATGTGACACACACAGTTAATGCTGTGCTCTTTGGCCCAGGTGTCTGTGAGGTTGTTTTGGAAATGAGCCCCATTGTCTGACTAATTCTTTATGGGGTGTCATGTCACCATAGGACTAACTTTTCAAAGACCAAGATGGTATTCTGGGCAGTGCCATGGGGTACTGGATATGTTTCCAGCTATCCAGTGGTTGCTTCCACCATTGTAAGCATGTAGCACTTGTCTTGGCAGGTTTGTGGGAGTATGATTGATACAGTCAGTCTGACAGGCCTCTCCATATTTACATTTCAGTCATCATCCTTCATACCCCTGGAGCTTGAACTGCTTGGCTTGCTTGATTACAGCACATATTTCACATCCATGGATGACTTCTGCAAAGTGCAGTGATTTGTGTCTCTCAGGAATTTCTGGGTTGACAATGTGATTTTTCCAAATATTGTACTGGTTTATCAGGGTTCTTCACTTATTCAAGGATGGAATTCCAAAACACTGGAGGTAACCACTGCCCTTGGCACTTGCCCATACTCTCCCACATAGGCTGCCACTTATAACTGTCCACACTCAGGAGGGATCTCTGGGTGATATTCTTAGAAAAAAATTGAGTAATCCTAAAGAAGATCTGGGACACATTCAGAAGACATAGCATCAAGTGCTTGCTGGCTTGGATGTCCCCAGGATAGTCAAAATTCTGAAAAGGTGAGGAATTCTCCTCTCCTGTCTTCCCTGCAGATTGGGTGAGATTACTAATAAATGACAATTTCACATACACATACCAGGTTAACCTCATGGCCTGTGATACATCAAGTCAGCAATATGCAATACAGCAACACGATAGCCCTGACCATTTCCCAGAGAATATAAACACCACTGCAGGGAACATATAGTGTACATAAGGACGGACACCACAATGGACCAAATGTTATGAACATGCATTATTTAACTAGTATAAAAATAAAAAGTGTGTATAACAAAGTTGTTTTAACATACTTTGGTCAGATTTTACCATTATCTCAACCCTTTGTAATAAGGACTGTTGTGTTTTATTTAGACCCAGCTGGTAGCTGAGCACCATGTGGCTTACTCACACTCTCCCTCTGTTTGGATGGGAAGGAGAGTAGAGAGCAAAACCAGCCAGTTGAGATAAGGAGAGTTTAATAGAACAATGCAAGAGGAGAAGAAACAATTACAAAGATACTAACGAAACTATATATTAAGTGAATGATATAGAGTAATCCCAATCACAGACTTGAGACCACATGGTATGCCTCATACCCTGGCTTTCCTGGCCTACCCGCTGCCCTTATATACCAGGCATGAAATAGTATTGAATAACACATTGGCTCCTTTAGCTGTCTATCCTGACTGTAGCCCTCTGCAAGCTCCTGGTGAAGATTAACCTTATATTAGCCAAACACAGGACACCAGGAACAAAGAATTTTGGGGAATGGAGTTAAGTCCAGTTGGCAGCCGATCCCAAGTGGTGTTACCCAGGGCTCGGTATTGGGGCCTGTTCTGTTTTAATATTTTTATCAATTATCTGGATGGGGGGATCAAGGACACAGTAAATTTGAAGATTACACCAAATTAAATGGGTGTGTTGATCTGCTTGAAGGTAGGGAGGCTCTGCAGAGGGATCTGGACAGACTGGATTGATGGGCTGAGGCCAATGATAAGGAGGTTCAACAAGGCCAAAGTGCCTGGTCCTGCACTTGGGTCACAAAGACACCAAGCAATGCCACAGTCTTGGGAAAGAGTGGCTGGCAAGCTGCCTGGCAGAAAAAGACCTGGGATTATTGATCAACACCCAGCTTAATATGAGCCATCAGCGTGCCCAGGTGGCCAAGAAGGCCAATAGCATCCTGGATTGTATCAGAAGTAATGTGACCAGCAGGAGCAGGGAAATGATCATCCTCCTGTACTTGGCATGGATGAGTCCAAACCTCAAATACTGGATTAAGTTTTGGACCCTTCACTAGAAGAAAGACACTGGGGAGCTGGAGCATGTCCAGATACGGACAGCAAAGCTGGTGAAGGTTCTAGAGCACAGGTCTTGCAAGGAGTGGCTGAGGTAACTGGGGATGTTTAGCCTGGAGAAAAGGAGGCTGAGGGGAGACCTTACTGCTCTCTGCAGTAAAGTCTTCTGAAAGAAGCTCTTTCAGGTTTCTGAAAGAAGGTTGTAGAGAGTTAGTAGCCAGTCTGTTCTCCAAAGTAACAAGCGATAGGATGAGAGGAAATAGCCTCAAGTTGTGCCAGGTTTAGGTTGGATATTAGAAAGAAATTTTTCATCTAATGGTTTATACAGCACTGGAACAGCCTTCCTAGGGAAGGGTGGAGTCACTGTCCCTGGAGGCATTTAAAAGTGTGGTAGATAGAATTATAGAATCATTCCACCTGGAAGAGACCTTCAAGATCATTAAATCCAACCTTATTGCTAGCCCTATCAAAACCACTAAACCATGTCCCTAAGCACATCTACCCAGCTCTTAAACACCTCCAAAGATGGTGACTCCACCACCTCCTTGGGCAGACTATTCCAATGCCTGACAACCCTTTCAGTAAAGAAATTCTTCCTAATAATCAGCCTGAACGTCCCCTGGTTCAACTTCAAGCCATTTCCTCTTGTTCTATTGCTTGATACAAGGGAGAACAGACCAGCTCCTGCCTCGCTACAACTGCCCTTCCGGTAGTAGTACAGAGCATAAAGGTCTCCTGTTAGCCTTCTTTTCTCAAGGCTAAACAGCCCCAGATCCTTCAGCCTTCATCTTTCAGATATGGTAATTAGGGACATAGTTTAGTGGTGATGTGGCAGTGATGGGTTAAGGGTTGGACTTGATGGTCTTAAAGGTCTCTAACCAAAACTATTCTGCAACTAATCAGTGGCTACTCTGCATACTTTTAGAGAGTAAAAGGAAGGTTTCTAATGCTTTTATTAGGCAGCTCACCTAGGAAAAATACATTACTTAAAAGAGATGTTTTTTAGGGATTGGGTATATACAAAAAGGTTTGATAATAAAAAGTCAGTTTTCTTCTGAGAAGTAATAAAATCCTGAAACATCACTAAAAGCTGAGAAAGGCTTTTCTGTCTCATAATGCTCTCATAAAGTGAATCAAAATACACTTACAATTATGTCTTTCTAGGCCTTTCTGGGAATAAAATGCCTTGACTGGCTCATTTGCCAGCTTTAAATTTGAAAGAATTTGAAACCATTTTCTCAGAACTTTTTGTGTATCATCTCAGAGATACTGCTTTCCAAGTCACAGCATTCTGATGCTACCTTTCTGTGGAAATTTTGTCATTAAGTGTTAATAGGCACCAGAGCTGAAGAAATGTAGCCCCAAGAAGTTTCAGCTGTACAAATGAAGGTTATAAAGTAAGAGTCACAGCTTTTTCTTCACCTTTTTTTTTTTTTCTAGTATAAATCTGTGATATCATATGTAAATATTAGATAACCAATTTTCCTGTAATAATTTAAAATTTTGCCATAAATATTGGTCTCTGCCAGCTGTGCATTTTCCAGCAGTGTGTAACTTAATTTTTCTTGTGCACTTTCTGTGACCTAAGGCCATGAACAAGCCTGTGGTGCGGAGACAAAACCCTTGATATAACCACCTAATTCCTTAAACTGCTCATTGAAGAGGGAGGGTAATTTGCATTCATCTTGTCCAGATGCCATTTATCTGCAGCAAACCGCAGACCAGTCTGGAATATTTGTGGGCAGTAATTCCACTTACTGGTGAAAATCTATTACATGAATCAGTGCATATCTCTGAGGCATGATGATTAATTCTTACCCATAAGCTTTCAACATGTTCTCCATCCCCCCTTAGGCAGACCTTGGTACATTCCATTTGCTCTCCTACATAAAGAACAATTCTACCACCTTGCCTTGCTGGTCTGTCTTTCCTGTACATAGCTGTCCATGACAGCATTCCAGTCAATGGGGAACTAAGGAATCACGTAAGTTAGGAACGGGGATCTGGAGATCATCTGGTAGTTCTAAGAGCAGTATCAGTTTCCAAGGATGGAGATTTCACAACCACCTAAGCCTCCACTCAGTGTTTAATTATCCTTCTGTTGAAGAACTTCTTATGTATATATGATGGAATTTTCTTTGCTGCAGCTTAGTTTTTCTCTTTTTAAGGCAGAACAAATACAGTTCTGCAGCCTCTTATTTATTTATGCTATGTGCTCTAAGCTCCTGGTCATCATACTCTCTTTCAGTGGACCCAGTTCAGTATGTCACTATCTGGCATTGGGGAAGCCAAAACGGGACACAGGACTTGAGATACAGTTTAACAAGTTCCAAACATATGGGTGGAACCACTTCACTGGACCCCACTAGTCAGTCACATCCTTAGTAATGCAGCCCAGTCTGCAGTAGGCTTTTTTGACTGCAGTACACTGTAGTTCTTCTGTACTCCTGTTTGATGAACCCAACTGGGTTTTTCCTACAAATCTGCTCATTGATCAATCAGTCTCAAAATTCCATGCTCCATATAGTTACTCTCCCAGTGCCAGACTTCACTTTTACCTTTGTTGAACTTTACATGGTTCCCGTCAGACAATTTCTTCAGCCTGTAAATCTGAAAGGTAGCCTTGCCCTCCAGCATGTCAGCTTACTCAGCAGCCCTATCTGTGAACTGCCCAGTATCCTTTTGTTACTTTCACAGTATTTGTCTCTCTCACTGTGTATGTGACTATAAAATAAACAAATGTCATCTGTGAAATACCTTCATCAGTTTTAAAAATTCTTGGAAGCATATGTTCAAACAACAGATGTTTTTCAAAGTAGCTTTAATTTTTTTCCACTTGAAAGATTATGCAGCATCATTTGCTCTAATTTAGGAAGTGCCATGCCATGAGCATGGCAAAAATCATTCTGAACATACATAGGAATTAGTAATCTTTACCATACAGAATCTTGGGATGAAACTTAGTTTACTTTGTTCCCCTAAGTACCTCCTGTTTTAAAGCACACTGTGCAATGTTCCACCTGCAAATTTACCTTCAGCTATTTCAGAGAACAATCAGAAAATGTATTTTAACATTAGAAACACTTTCCTGTTGTATTTCTCCTTTAGAAAAATGATGTGGTAGCTGAGGGTGAAGAATGGTGAGCATTTAAGAAAACATAGCAGATCAAAGTAATCTGCTACTATTTCAGTTCATGTTTGGTCATGGTCACAGTAAACTGAGGTGACAGTCCCACCTCCACTTTTAAACAAGATCTCTTTACCATTTTAAGCCATTGTAGTCAGTATGCACAATATATGTTGTATGACATGACTAAAAAGGAAAAAAAAAAAAAGTGAGAGATCAGAACTGGATCCTCTTTCTTTGAAAGATTTGATAACTATCTTTATTAATTGCTCTTTTAGTTGTCAAAAATGTAACAGAAATATCTGATATTCTGATGATGGATCAAAGAGCAAGAAAAAGAGAATGTAGATTTTCTTGCTTTTCCATATCTAGAGTTGGAATTAAAACTGAACACTTCCATAAAGTACATTCCTGCTTCCCTGCAGTGCCTTCATCACTTTTGTATTGAAACTTAAGTGCCAGAAGTTGCTTTTGTGCATGGAATTTATAAGAGGAGAGAAAAAAGGGCTGTTTCCCACAATAGCTGTCCCTTAGAGAGCCACCTTCACAGCATGGGGCTCCCTCAAAGTGCAGAACTGAGCTGGCCTTATTATGAATTAGTCTTAGTGTATGAAGCAGCAGAGGTTTTAAGGCTCAGTCTGACAGCTGAGAGTCCTTCAGCTCCACTGAGAGCTTAAAATAGTTGCAAGGCTGTTGCTTTGGTGTGTCATTTTGAAGGTAATAGTGGGAAAAATAGAATTAATCAGGATGAATATATTTGCTCATCACTTAATGGTCTGTCTACTCCTGGTGTATTGAAAACCCTAACTCTCACTGATGTCATGAGAAGTGAGACCTACTTTGCACACAGAAGATGTCACACTGTCGTACTTATAGAGTTTATTCTGTACTAATCACTGTTACTTGTGTATTTGAATGAGTTATTCTTTATGTGTGTTTTGAAGGCTTTTCCAAGGAGGCAAAATAACTTTATTTTAATGCTGTCTTTCCATAATAAATATAAAATGTTTTACAGGGAATGTTTGTTCTAAAGAAAACAATGTTGTTTTAATTTTATTTCAGATGCTTCAGGCATGCTCAGTCCAGCACCTACCTGTACCGTATGCAGCATTCCCACCCCTTATTTCTAGTGACCCATTCCTTTTGCATCCTTCTCGTATCTCTCCACACCACCCTCCTCACTTGCCTCCTGCAGGACAATTTGTTCCGTTCCAAGCACAGCAATCACGGTCGGTAAGTAATGCTTCTTACCTCTATTTCCATAGAATTGGTAGGGCTTGGATGGGCAAATAATGATGATACTTGATTGAGGAAGCAGAAATATTTTATTTAAAATAATAGGGTTTTGTACTTATACTTCCTCAGCAAGTCTGTAACCACTTAGTACAAAACTGAAAAAATAATTTTAAAGTTCATCATGTTTCTCTTCAGATTTCATCAGCTGCTGTCTGTGCTGTTTCTTCATAGGCCTTTACTTCTGCCAAAAGATGTATATTTTCTTCACCAACTGTACCCACAGGTATTTCTTTCCCAGGAAGCAGAATAGAATCCAGAGGATGTTGTATAGTGCAGTAGTAATCTCAGAGATAGCAAAGAGGAGAAAGCACAGAATGTTATTTTAATTACGTGCTTCTCAGATATGTAATTTTTAAATGGCCAGTGCATTTCCTAGAACAAAATGAGTTTGAGTTTTCTAGAGATTTTCGGGAGCTGAAATTCCACTTCCTTTTCCTCTTTTTTTTTTTTTTTTTTTTTTTTTTTTTTTTTTTTTTTTAATGAAAGTTACTGAAGTCTTCTTAAGCAGAAGGCATGACTTAGTGATAGGGACTGTGCAAACACAGGAAAATGTTTTGCATTTGAGGGAAATAAGATTTTAATTTATGGCCTACAGCTCTTTCTGTGGTGTTATCTGTATACTTACGTGCATTTGTTTGCCCCTCTGTCTATAAGATGCCCAGTATTTCACTAATATGCAAATAGAAAATAGCTTAATTGTTACAAACATTACTTAAAAACATTGCTGACATTTCTCTATGCATGTCTCAGGTGTAGGTAGCATTGTAATCACTTTGTTATGATGATGGGAGAGCAGCTGTGAAAATACAGTTTTCAGTGGTAATATTTATAAAACTTTCCTTTATGACCTTGGGTTACTTAGATTATTGACTAGGATTGCTTGTCAACTTTCAGCTCTGGCAAAAAGCTTGTGTTGTAGTGGTTTAAGAATATGCAGTGTTTAAAGTCTGCTCTGCTTGACAGGGAAACAGAATATTCCTTTGATTCCACAAGGTGACTTCCTTAGCTGAATTTTTTGAAATGGTGGAATTCAGTGTCAGGAACAGAAAGGTATATTAATGAACCAGTCACAAATCCTGGTTATTTCTTGAACGGTTCTGGGAATGACTGATATACTACAGTTGACAATACTGAACTGGAATCTCATGCTTCTGGACTCTCTGGACTGTGTGTTCTTGGTAGGACTGCTTGCATGACCCTCCTAGGAAAGCATCTGCATGATTACTGAGTATCAATAGCATTTTAATCCACTGGAGTCACCATTTTTCCTCTCCACTTTTCAGACTTTCTGGCACAATTTCAGTTCTTGTCTATGGTTGTTTATTTTTTTTCTCTCGCATAGCTGTACAGTGAGAGCAGCCTGTCAAGAAGGAGAGCAAGTATTTGTCATGAAAAATGCAAGACACAGGAAATTACAGCCACTCCTATATTTGCTAGGTCGCATAAATTCCTGGTCTATAAGCATGGCTAGCTGGAAAAGGTGAATTTATATCAAATGTGTAGTGTTGTCTTTGCTTTTTGGTAGTGTTAATGCCACAGGAATCATTTATTTATTTATTTATTTGTTTGTTTGTTTATTTATTATTTTATTCCTATAAAATTGACCACAGCAGCTCAGAATATACAGCTGGGATTGCAGTTCTTTAGTGGGGAAAAATTACATCTCTGTTATTGCAACAAAGCCTATCTCTTTTTTTCTTTTTTTAGCCACTTCAAAGGATAGAAAATGAAGTAGAACTGCTTGGAGAACATCTTCCTATTGGAGGTTTTACATACCCACCCTCAGCCCATCCACCAACACTGCCTTCCTCAGCTCCTCTCCAATTCTTAACCCATGATCCTTTACACCATGAGGTGTCATTTGGTGTAGTAAGTATTGTTTTCTGTGCTATATTCTCATTCATGCTGCATTAATATTCTTGATCTTTATTCTATAGTATATTTTGTTGAAAAGTGGCAGTTCTTGAAGTGTTATGCTTTTATTTGCTATAGCTGCATACTCTGGTATTTTATTTAAGCTTGTTTTAATCAAGTTAAGGGGGACCAGCAAATGATTTCTGATACATTATCTTTGGTGTCTTTAGGAGTTAGAAT
>JANIJG010006606.1:2662-13364 GCA_024611175.1 Megaceryle torquata
CTGCCACCCTTAGGCTCAACTCTAGCAGGCCTAGTTTTATCCCCTTCCCCCTTCAGACCTAGTTTAAAGCCCTTTCAGTGAGCCCAGCCAGCTCATGCACAAGGATTCTTTACCCGCTTTGAGACAGATGAACTCTGTCTGTCTCCTGCAGACTCTGTGCAGCATAAAGCTCCCCATGCTGAAAAAACCCCAAAATTCTGTTGGTGACACCAGCCCCTCAGCCACATGTAAATCAAGGGGGTCTTCCTTCCTTCCTCTTTAAGTATTCATCCCTGCCACTGAAGGGATTGAAGAGAACACCACCTGGGCACCTGAGCCCCCAGGTGATCTCCCCAGGGCCCTGAAGTCTTTTTTAACTGTTTTCAGGTTTCTCTCCACAACATCATCATTACCAACCTGGATAATCAATAGAGGGTAATAGTCCGATGACCGTACCAGACCAGAGATTTCTCTACTAATATCTCTGACCCTGGCCCCAGGGAGGCAGCAGACTTCCCTATGGTGTGGATCTGGCCAGCACATGGGGGCCCTCAGTTCCCCTCAGAAAGGAGTTGCCAACTACAATTACCCTCCTGTTTTTTCTTGTTAGAGGTGGTCCTAATGCATGGGGGAGACTGACTTACCTTGTGTGACTCCCCTGATGGACCTTCATCATTTGTTTGTCCCTCAATTTCCAGAGCCCCATGCCTGTTGTGCAAAGGCAACCATATATAGGGCAACAGTATATATACATATATATATATATACTGTCTTAGTTCACTCCCCAAAGACATAAATAACTCCCAAGGAGTCACAACAGCCTTTCCTTCCTTTGCGGGAAATCACTTAAATCACGTACACAAGACTTCAAAGTGCCTTCTTAGATGAATGGCAGCACATCATTTACTTCAGGAGGAAAATCTGCAAACCCAGTTCACTTCTTGAATAAACAGTTAATATTGGAAATGAGCTGTGCCTCCATAGGCTACTGCAGCTCAAGAATGACCTCATTAAATATTTTGTGGCCAAAATTTGCTACTAGGTTTATTTGATTCATCTACCTACAGCACAAACACAAGGGGTTTTTTTGGCTCAGTTCTGCTCTCAGTTTCATGATATTTTTACAGAGCTCATAATAAATTTTATCATGGAATCATTTATGGAGGGAAAATGGTATCCTGGACTGCATTAAGAAGAGTGTCAGCAGGTCAAGGGAGATTCTCCTCCCACTCTACTCTGCCCGAGTGGGAAAACATCTGGAGTATTGTGTCCAGTTCTGGGCTCCCCAGTTCAGGACAGGGAAATATTAGAGAGAGTCCAATGGAGGCTACAAGAACGATGAAGGGACGGGAACATCTCTCTCATGAGGAAAGGCTGAGAGATAGGGGTCTGCTTAGCCTGGAAAAGAGAAGACTGAGAGGGGATCTTATAAATGTTTACAAATATCTGAAGGGTGGGTGTCAAGTAGAAGGGGCCAGTCTCTTTTCAGTGGTGCCCTGTGATAGGACAAGGGGCAACAGACACAAAGTGGGAACATAGGAAGTTCCACCTCAACATGAGGAAAACTTCCTTACTGTGAGAGTGACAGCTCACTGGATCAGGCTGCCCGGAGAGGTTGTGGAGTCTCCTCTAGAGACTTTCAAGACCCTCCTTGATATTTTCCTGTGTGGCATGCCCTAGGTGATCCTTCTCTGGCAGGGGGGTTGGACTCGATCTCCAAAGGTCACTTCCAACCCCTACTATTTTATGATTCTATGGTTAAGTGATGTAGCACAGTAAGCAATGTGGTTTTCTCCTATGAGAGCCAACAGATAACAATAATAAAGAACCTAGACATCTTATGCACATAGTTCAGTACCTCAAGATGCATTGTTAGTGGTTGAAGGCTTTGCAATGTAAGTTGGATGCGATGATAGGTTCTCTTTTTGATTAATGGCTTGAACTGTTGTGGTGGTTAACCACTGCATTAACTATGCGGTATATGCTTACAGAGTGTGCATCAGACTCCCTGTAGCAGGTTGCCTGAAGGGCCAAGAGGGACTTGGGATGCAGTGGAGTTGAGGTGTCCCTTTTCTGGGACAGACCAACCATTATGGGCCCTTGTCTGGGCTGTTGTGGCTGCACCATATTTAGCAGAGATGTGGAAGTGTAAATCCCAGCCACTAATAGTAACTTACAATGAACATCACTGTTCTTTGTAGCACCCCTTCTGAAAATGTCTCCACCAGCTTTCATAAGCTTGAATAGCTAGTTTTACTGTTTAGATTTTTGATATTTAAGTTTGAAGTAAGACTATCAAGTGGATAGCTTTGAGCTATATTTACATCTTCTCATCCTGATAGGAGAGGCCTGAGGTTCCTTACCTTTTCATGGAGATTGGGACTAGAGAAGAGGAATGGAAGGGATGAGATTTCTACTTTATCCTAATTCAAAACACACAAGTTGCAGCCTCCAGAGTGACTCAAGGGAAAGTAAACAAGATTTTGGGGCTTTTGGAATTATTTAAACAATCTTTGGATTATTTAATATTTTCTCCTATGGCTCAAGAAATGCATGCTTTGGGCAAATTGTGCCACTCTGAAAGCTTAAGTCTATGCCACATGTCAGAATATAAAAAGCTTTTAAATATGTGCATGGTTTTGCTATGTATTTTTAAAAATATTGTCAGAGAGCAACAATTTAGTCTTCATAGGCAAGGCATGCGTGAAATCTGAATGTGTCCCTACCTTTTGCCCTACTTGTATTGCAAAATGGATGTTCGGTAAAAAGCACAGAAATATTTTGAGGATTTTTTTTTCTATAGAAAAGAGGTCTTAATGTATTGCTGCAACTTCCTGTTGTGAACAGATCCCTACAAGTTTCTGTCTGCTTCTAAAATAATTTCATGATCTTTCTAATAGTAAATCAGCATTGATAATCTACTTAAGAACTTACCCTAAAATGTTATTAGTTTATTAGATGACCATCTATGTCTAAAAACTAATTAAGAAAAAGAAGAATTACTTCTGAAGCTTCCAAGTGTGATGATTTGGAGCACATCCTCTGCTCACTGTAACTCAATTGATCTCAATACAGCCAAGGACCTGCGCTCTTTCAGTCATTCACATTTTTTGCCAACTCATTTCTTAACCCATGAAATTCTGCAGCTTCTAAATAATGGATGTATCGTCTCCCATCTCTAATTTGAATAAGATGAAGAGCTTTTTTTGCTTCCTTGGTAATGGTGTGTTGGGCACACTGCACAGCTTCATTATACTCCCTTCAGGTCCTGGCAAGGGCTGGAGGTGGGTGAGATGGATCATTGGGTTGATCATATATGGCAATTCCTGTGTTTTCTGCATTCTCAAGGACAACAAGATTTTAACCAAGCATAAACATTTTACAGCTGCTTTGTAGAATTCTATTTTATTTGTTTAGAGTTTAGGGAAGGAGGTACATTTCCCAAAGGTTGTGGGAAAAGTCCATAGCATGGATGCATAAGATGATGATGGATATATATTTAGCTGATGATTTGTAGCAGACAGGTCATTGAGGAGCAGAGCCGAGAGTCCTTTATTACTTTGTAAAAATAAACAATTATATGTGTTGCTTCTAGGTTTCACAGACGTTGCTGTTTTAGAGAGAAACAAGCTGTTTAGGATTTTTCCCCAGGAATATAAAAACCTTTTCTATTTATTTCTACTTAAGGATGGGGCACCTGAAAATGACAAGTACAGGTGTAATATCTGATATGAATAGGTAAATGTGTGACAAATGAAAATATTTGTGTTCTTAGTCTTTTTGTTGTTGTTGGTTGGTTGGTTGGGGGTTTTTTGTTTGTTTGGTTTGTTTTGGGGTTTTTTTTTTTGTAAATGGATATATGCAATGTATTTGAAGCAACAACATTTAATTAGAAGAATTACTGGAGGTAAGAGTTTTACTTTGGTATTCCAAAAAAAGAATAATTGAAGGATAAATTAAATTCTGGCATCTATTAAGGAGAGAAGTGCCTAAAAATCGTTGAATGTCAGGGGAAATAAGGTACCTTAATCCATTAGACCGTTTCATAAATCTGCATAGACACCTATAACCATCTTAAAAGCTTAAATATTCTTTTCAAATTTGGCTTACAGACTCCAGCTCTGAAAAATACCCCGACTGGAGGGAGCCTGATAGCACATACTTAAAGTGAATTCTGCAGGACAGTGATCTGCTTAGTCATGTGCATTCCTATTTCCCAGCCTTCAGAAGAACCCGTAACAACAATTTCAGTAGGAAAATCTTCTATTTTCATGTCTGAAACCCTTGTGAGCCTCAGTGAAATGAGCGCTAAAGAAACATGGATAAGGAAACACAGAGATGGTTTGATTTTTTCCTTCTAATGCTGTTTTGAAGTGTCCTTACAAAACTCATTGCTCTAGCTGTGATCTCTTTTCCCCAGAAAGAAGCTCACTACAAAATGAGAAGGCAGAAACAAGAATCTGTTGATGGATTAAACTATAAATGCAAGTGATAGCAACACTTTTAACAAAAAGCCTGTTAACTACACTGTAAATCTAATCTTGGCACTTGTAGAGTCTGAAATTCAGAGAGAAGAGTATTCAGAGCTGGAGGGGACACAGAAACAAAATAGCTGTGATAGACCCCTGATGCAGGTAGGTGTGACTGGGAGGCAAGGAGCACACCAGCACCCAGGCTGGCCAAGCCCCAGAATGGAGAGCATCCCTCCACCAGACAATGGAAAGGGCCACATGCACCATCAAGGGCCCTGACAACTGCTGCTAAAATTCTGCAGTGTTGATGGCAAAAGCAGAACTTTTAGGTGCATGTGGATTTGAATTTCTTATGTAACATGCCCACAGCCAGTGTCTTCTAAGGGACTCTGAAAGAAAAGCATGAGACTTCCTAGAGTTTCCAGTGATGTTCACAACCCTCTGGGCTGAAGTGCTTGATTGAGATCATATGGTGTGTTAACAGATGTGATATATTTATTCAGTAGTGTGCATGCATTTAAAGTCAATTTGTGTGCATGCTGGCATGTATAAATATATGCAAAGATATCTTAAATTCTATAAATATATTTATATAAAAATAGACCATTATATTTTCCCAAGGACAAATGCCTCATTTTGACACATTATGCTGAGGTACCTTTGTTGTGACATGGTGTTAGCCTTCATGTCACTATTACTTATCATCTTTTGCATTCAGTCTGCCTTCCAGCTAAACTGGAAGTACTCAGTTTGTTGTACCATAGAGCCTAGACATTTGTGGGATGACATTTTATATGTGCTACTTTATTTTCAAATTTCCTAGAAGTTGTTTCAACTTCTGAATTTCACTGTTGTCATCGCTTCTGTTCTGCCAAATAAAATGCATTGAATATGTCTGGGATCACTTTAATATTTTGTAGAGGACATATCATCCACTTTCAGTTGGCCTCTGCAGATATGTAATGAACATAAATAAAAAAAAAAAAAACATAATCCAAAATTAAAGTCCAGTGTCAGGCTTTGTTAATGCTTCCAAAGGAGCAATGATAAAGTGAAGGTTTTCATATGACCTGGTTTTGACAGGTGGCAGCATCTCACCTGCAAGCTCATTGTGTTTCCCATCTGGCATGAAGTGGTAATGACAGTCTATAAATAAGTGTTCGACCATTTTTGTCTTAACAGGTTATTTGTTTTCCATTTCACTAAAGGTTGCTTGAGTGCTGACGGTTGCCTGATGAGAATACTTTGCAGTGATGGTGCTGATAGATGTCCATTAGCAGGAGGCGTGTAGCTCTGAATACATTACATGGATGTACGCAGATGTTTACTGTGAGGTTCAGAAGGGGGAACTACAGCTCCCCAGGCTGCACAGAGCTCCTGGGACCACAGGCTTTGCTGACTCTGGTACCTTTGGTGGCCTTGTGCACAGCTTTACATAGGCATAAGTCTTTTGCCTTCTTCCCAGCCACAATTTGAGCTTTCCTTGAAAGCCTGTTGGGGTGATAGAACATATGTTTAACAAAAGTGACTATGTGCTATCCAGAGATCCATGCCATGCTGCACAGTGCCTTTGTTTTGTCCAGCAGACCAGAGTCCTTATAAGGGGCTGGTGATAATCATACATGCCTTAAGTCAGTCTTGCAGGGATGGGGTTTTTTGAGTACTTCACAGGTGTTTCTGTTACAAAATAGAAACAATTCAGGAAAACTGTTAGTGAGTTGCAATTATGCTTGGCCCTTAGAAAGCTCTCCAGTGTCTTCCACATTGTGTTGTATAGTAGCTAGTTACCACTAGCTCACAATCCTTCTCGTCACATACTGTTTTGGCAAAAGTATCTATGTTTCCATGACATCAAAATGTTGACTTCTAGTCAGAGCTGCTTTTTAAACTTTCTCTGTAGTAAAGAGTCCAAGCACCAATTTAGACACCTTCGAAAGCCCTAGACTCCACTATTTCAACTGCTTCTACAAAACTTGGCCTGCAATACAAGTGTCACTATATAAACTGTATGTCAGTCCTTAATATTTGAGATGTTATTTAAATGAGTTCCCACATCTCTTCATTCAAGTTTAATTAAAAGTAATATGAATATTGTTGGGTTATTTTTTAATACAAGACTACAGATAAAGACTGTCACAATAATCTCTTTAGAGTAAAACATTGTTGTTGCAAATAACTTGTTAATATCAAACTTGGAATTAGTTTTGATTGCTCATTGTAAGACATTCTTTTTATTATTTGATCAGTGGTCTATTTCTGGATTGGTTTTATTACTGTGAAGTTGTGAAGTTGTGAAGCTGTTTGGTGTTTTTCCAACCTGCATTTCTGTGACAAAATTTTTAAATATGAATGAGAAAACTCTCTCTTCCTCATAAGGAAGTATACAGATAAGGAGACAGATTCTTGAAGCTTGTTCCAAGAGAGAGAAAATTGTCATTAAACAATAAATTCTGACCTTGCACATGGGCAGTGATAGATGGAATCTGGGCTTTGGGAAATGTTCAGCATGTGCCTGGTGACAACCAAGCCCTTTGAGATGTGAGTCCCAAATCCTTTCTTGCTTTGGATATCATTGCGGTAGCTGTAGACAATAAAACAGATCAATTTCTTCTGATCTGTGATGAAAGGCAGTCACCTCAGATTCCTTGTTAAGGTAGGGACATTTCTAATGGGACCATTGCTAATAGCTCTCACTTTCCTGAAATAAGGGAGACAGCAAGAGGAATTTTTATTCTATACAACAAAAATATTCAGCCAGTTGTGTTTTAAATTCCAAGTTTCTATGCTCTTTTGGTGGCTTTAATTTTAACGTACTTCTGTATTTCACTAGAATTACAGTTTGTTGGGATATGTGCTGTTACAGAATCTCAAGGGCACCAAGGCTGTTTGCACATGTTGAGTAGCCTTTCTTAATTATTTCCTAAATGGTATTGGGTACAAGATACTGCTTTTAGTCAGCAAACAGACAATGCATTCAGAGAAATCTCTTCCAAAATCCTTTTCTGGGTCATCATCATCCTTCCAAGGCAGCACAATTACACATTACAGTCATGAAAAGCCCCAAACAGATAACAAGAGAGAGAGAGATTGCTTTCATTTGTGCCACCCCAGATCATAAAACTAATGTCTCCATAGGAAAAGTATATGGATATTTCTGATCTCTCTTTCTACTCTGAAGTACATAGAATCATCTTGGAACCTTTCTGGGGTTTTTTTCTCCTTCTATCTCTTCCAATCTGCCACTGCTCACCACAGTGAGCAAAATGTCAGCGTCAGAATCAGAAACTGTGCTTGAATCCTACTGTTGGGGGGGTGGGGGGGGTGGATGTATGTGTGTGTCTGTGTGCCTCACTCATCCCTTTAATTTCCTCCTCTCCCATGTAACTGTGCACTGCCTAAAAACATGCTTTTGTGGTATCTTGCATTAGCAAACCTTCTCTAGCTCCTACCTGAATCTCTGGTTATATTTTTCTTCTTTCCTTTCTTCTGTTTCCAAAACCCCTGTGCTGCACAGACTTCCCCTGCATCTCTCTCCTTGAGTCTTTCTTGTCTGCCTTCTGCCCTTTCCCTACCTCAGAAGCGGCACAGAGCAAGGCTCCTAAATAAGCTACTCCTTGATCAATTTAAGGCGCATGCTTCTAGCTTATTCTTCTTGATTTCACTCCTGCCTTTGACAGAGATAATCACTCTCACTGCCTATACTTTCTTCTCCTGCATTTTGTGATTTTATGATACCTGATGATGTGTTGTTGACTAGTCACTTACAAATCTGGAGCAGCAAGTAGTCCAAGGGACAAATAGTTCTGACACCTGCAAGTGAAAATCTATTTCTGTGATTTATTAAGATAATACCTAAAATGCTTCATAGATTCAGATTAAGTTCTATTTGCAAATGCTTCTGAATTAAAAAAAATTACAAAAGAGTTTCTGACATTCTTACCATGAATAGTACAATAGTTCTAGATTTCTCCAGTGAGAATTTTCATTAAATCAATAGGACTGTTTCTGCAGTAAACAAAAATTTTGGAATGGGGTCAGAATAAAAATTCTACGAATTCTTGAGTGTTACTTAATCAGAAGATGCAAATAAAGGGATTATTGCAGGATTTAAGAATATTTGTCCCTTTTGGTGTTCCTAACTAATGACACTGGAAGAAAAAATGACTGGAGAATGCTAATTCCTTATTGGTGAAGTGTGACTAGCAGGTTGAGGGAGGTTATTCTCCCCCTCTACTCCATTCTCATGAGACTCTCATCACCTGGAGTACCGCATCCAGCTCTGGGTTCCCCAACACAAGAAGGTCATGGACCTGTTGTAGTGGGTCCAGAGGAGGGCTACAAAAATGAGCAGAGGGCTGTGTCAGAAATGATTAGAGAGTTGGGGTTGTCCAGCCTGTAGAAGAGGGAGAATAAGGTCTTTGGGGAGACCTTATTTCAGCCTTTCAGTACCTTAAAGGGGAGCCTGTAAGAGAGATGGGGACAGTCGTCTTAGCAGGGCCTGTTGTGAACAGGACAAAGAGTAATGGTTTTAAACTAAAAGAGGTTAGATTTAGATGAGATATATGGAAGAAAATTTTTACAATGAGGGTAATGAAACACTGGAACAGGTTTGCCCAGGGAAGTTGTGAATGCCCCATCCCTGGAAGTGTTCAAGGCCAAATTGAATGGGGCTTTGAGCAAACTGGTGTAGTGGAAAGTGTCCCTGCCCATGGCAGAGGGGTTGGAATTAGATGATCTTTCAGGTCCCTTCAATTCACACCATTCTAGAATTCTATGATATGATTCATTGAACTGTAACTTTCAGCTGATCCTTCTTTTCCTTCTATGGATTTTATGAAACGGATATTGTCTGTCTTAGATACAGTCTTCTCTTCCAGGTAGGGAATTTGTCTCAATATTCATAAAGTTTCATTCAGGTGAAGACTTCTGTGTTAGTAATAGATGATTATCGTTGAGAAGTTTATTATGTGCAGGCAAAGTAAAATTTGGTATGCCATTTTCATGAAGAGTACCATAAGAGCGTTTATCACCATTCAAAAGCTATCACTTTTGTGCTTGAATTAATGGGAAGCTTGAAGTGCTGAAAGTGATGGAAAGCAAACAGGCAGAGTAGATAATAAGGTTATAAAAATGTTTGGGGGATTTACATTGTTTAAAATGAAAGCATAGCTTCAAATGCCTATAGAGATGACACAATTACATATCTGTTAAAATTTATAGGATCAAGAATTCTCTACAGTCTGCTGATTATTAAGCTTGGGTAGCATTTGTGTCTGCAAGATATGACACTCATACCATTTTAAGTGTGTATCATAACCCTCTGATTTAATATAACATTCATACAAGTTAGAGCTTGCAGCATATCTCATCTAGAGTAAACTCCAAGACCAGAAGAGCCTGAAGTACACATATTTGTACATTGCAGTTTATGTGAAATTCAGAGTCAGTCTTCCTTCAAGGTTTAATCTAGTCCTGTTATTTCCCTCAAGGTTCTTCCATTCTCTTCCAGCTTTATTAGGTTTGGAAAGATCTCTATGGTTATATCTCTTTTTTAAGTGAATGAAACTCTTCTTCAGCTAACCTTAAGATATCAATAAATATGTATATTTTCCTTAAAAAGTTTATTTAGACTAAAAACATCTTAATTTTGTTCCATACTTTTGAGGAATATAACTAAAACTTAGGTAAGGGTCATGAAATACACAGGTTTTGTATCAAAATTCTACCTAGATAAAAATTAAGGCTGTGCAATTTTTACAGTGAGGTAAGGGACTGTACATGTAGGAGTGTATTTGTGTGTAGGTAAGTATATTTGTTTGTGTATGTATGTACTTTTTAAAGTACAGTCAAAGGGTTAAGCTTTTTCAACCTCTAAGGGTGCTTGAGGAAACCCAGTCATGAGATAATGAAGTGAAACTTATTACTTACTGGATGTGTTTCATCACAGTCTTACTAGAAAGCCTGCATGTCACACACACAAAAAAACATTAGTCAGTGTTTAATCAAAATGTGGCTGAAGCTCTGTTAAAAGATACCAGAACTTTCCCAGATTTTTTGTGGCTGCAGCTCTGCACCACTTGCAGTGATTCCTGCCCACACAAAGAGAGTAAATAACACTCTTAATTACAGCTGCTGAAAGTGCAGAATTCTGATTTTGATTTCATTTCTTTACCAGCATAGTAAGTTAACTCACAGGAAAAGAATGATGAACGATCAGAATTTCATTCTTATCTGAGTTGGTTTTATGACCT
>JANIJG010006607.1:2023-58424 GCA_024611175.1 Megaceryle torquata
TAAGGCTTCCATGCTGAAATTTAAGGCTTCCATGCTGAAATTTAAGGCTTCCATGCTGAAATTTAAGGCTTCCATGCTGAAATTTAAGGCTTCCATGCAGCAAACAGGCTGCAGCTCCACTCTGGGTTTGTGGGAGCCTGCATTTCTCTGCCTCTGCCGCAGAGACTCTACACGGGGTGGGGTCTCATGCTGGGAAGAGCTCAGTGAGCACTGGCCTACCTTCGCTCCCGGCTCTCAAAGTGGTCAGCTAGCTGCTCCTGTGACACTCGGAAGTCCTCGAAGGGCTGCTGGTACCGCGACTCGAAAGACCCCTCTCTGCCTCTGCTCACCAGAAGCTGGTTGGAAATGTCCCCTGCTCGTTCCCGTAGGGCTGAAGCACTGAAGAGGTTTATTTCACCATTCTCCTGCTTAGAGCAGGAAAAAAAAATACAGTAGTAAAAGGTTTGAGATTTCAAAGTGTACGGCTTGTAGCAAAGGTGGTCCTGGTGTGGGGCCCTGGCTGCCCCGTGAGCTGCCAGCGAGGATGCCCAGGGCTCATGGGGTTTGCAACCTGCATCTGCTCTCTCTAACAACCATTGCTGGCTCTCACCAGCAGCATTTTAAAGGAAGACATAAAAGCAGCATCTGTCTCTGAAGGAGCCTGGCCCTCTGCTTATGCCACTAGGGAGGCTCCATCATACTGAGGTCTAACTGCCCCAGAGTGCAACGAGGAACTCGCATGGAGCAAATCTGCCTCCTTTGGCTTTTGCTGAAGTGGTTTCCAGGCAAGATGAACACAGCCCCAGGCAGATCCTTGCCTGAAATGGCCCAACTCACTGCACTCCCATCCCACCAGCCCTCGGTGCATTGCTGGAAACTCGGCCATCCCACACACACTTGGGCCAGGAGATGCTGGCTGTGGTACAGTCACCCTCTCATGCATGACCCAGCCTCACCTTGCTAGGGAAAATGTCTATCTTGACAAGCAGGGAAGCCAGCTCCAGGTTCTCACTGTAGTTGTTCTTCAAAGGTACAGCTCGGAAACCTATGGCAGAGACAGCCCCACTATCACTCATGGCACAGGCAGCAGTCCCCTTGGCATAGAACTCAAGGGACTCTTCTGTGATAGGACACGGCACAATGGGCACAAACTAGAACCCATGAGGTTCCATCTGAACAGGAGGAAAAACATCGGCCCTGGGAGGGTGGGCTGCCCAGGGAGTCTGCTGGCCCAGGCTGCCCAGAGAGGTTGTGGAGTCTCCTTCTCTGGAGAGAGTCCAAACCCACCTGGATGCTATCCTGGGCACCCTGTTCTGGGTGACCCTGCTGGAGCAGGGGGGTTGGATGAGATAAGCCCCAGAGGTCTCTTTCAACCCATACCATTCTATGATTCTCCTACCCCACCCTGTCCCAGGTTGCCCCAAGGGGTGTTAGCAAATGGTTTCTTCCTTCTTTTACCTGGTTGGGGATGTGAGCTGGAATGGGGACAGGAGGAACTGAGCCAGCCTGCTGACTGACAACATCATCCCATGAAACCCAGCATCTCCCTGGCTAACAATGCAATTAGCAAACTGGTGAGGACCACCATGACAGCCCCTCCCCACTTCCCTGAGTGCTTTACCTGTCTTCAAGCCTTTCACCAGGAAGGTGGCCTGAGCCAGGAAGTTCTCATCACTGAACATGTCCTCCTCATACACCACGAAACGGAGGAAGGCAAAGTCAGGGTTGCTGACCTGAAAGTGGAACTGCTTCGGAGTCCAGAGAGGGTTCAGGCCATTGTCCGCTAGTCACAAAACACCACAGTCAATGGGCAGCCCCTGCTGAGCCCTGTGCCCCCACTGCCCACCAGGGCTGATGCTGAGCTCCTGGGCAGTCCCACCCCGGGGCCAGGCTTTGCTGCAGTGCCCACGGCTCACACCACGGTCAGGAGCGGTGGTGTGTCCCTCTCCATTCCCTCCTCTAACCCACTCACCCACGATCTCAGTTTTCTGCTTGGCGTTGTCGTACTCGGCGCCGGACACCTCCACCTCCACGAAAGGACAAACGATTCCCCTTCCATTTTTGGGAAGGTGCCGGGCTCCCAGGACCTGGGCAGAGAGCAGGAGAGACTTGGTAAGAGATGGGAGCAAAGGAAAAAAACCCACGTGTTTGCATACCAAGACATTTTCTTTCCAAATAAACCAGCCTGGCTCTGCTAATTGGAGAGAGAAGAGATGCTGACAGCCAGCCCAGCCTGCCTCTTGGAGAAAAACAGCTCCCACCCCTGGAAGCTGCTCTGCTGTTCCCAATCACCAATTTGACTTGTAAGCCATAAAAAAAATTAAAAAAAAAAAAAAAGGCAGCAGCAGCAGCTGACCTGCCTCCAGTTCCTGTCTGACGCCTGCCCAGCCAGGACTGGGACCACAGCATCCCTCCCCCAGCCTGCCAAGCTGGAGCTGGGCTGCCAAGCCAGCCGCCTTTGCCTGCCTGGAGAGCTGCGCCGGACACCTTCAGCTCTACCAAAACTTCTCAGCCCGAGGACGTGAAGGAGCCACTCTCCACGGGTTCACAGCACAGCCTGCACTCAATTCAAATGGAACCTGCTTCCTTGCAGGAGAAAGAAATCCCGTCTCCCTCTTCCCGTGGCCATATGTGACTCCAGCGCGCTGTCGGCACGCTGCTCTTGCAGGGGAAGGACGCGCTGCCAGTTCTGGATCATGTGCTTTGAGTCACGCTGGGCTCGCGACAGCTTTGCCATCCGCAAAAGCTGGCTTTGGTGGGGACATCAGGCAGTTTCGCCAGTGGACAAAAGGCTGAGCCCATCTCTTAAAGGAGACGGTGACAGGCTACGGCACAGTCACTCCTGATACCTGCTGGTTGCACCTGCATCCCCAGGCACAGGAGGAGTTTGGAAAATGGGGCTATTTAGGGACATTTGGTGGCTGCAAGTGGGGCATGATGGGGTGTCCTCCCTGAGCAGGGCAGTGGCTCTCTAAGGTGGCATCACTCCAAAGCAGAGGTGGCCTCAAAGGAGCTGCAGCATATTAGCATGTTAGAAACCCATGAGCACCTACAGGAAGGATTTCCACCGCCTCCTCCCCAAGGTCTGCTGGAGATGAAAAGACTTGCAGAGGACACTGCTGACCCATAGATAAAGGGTCAGCTTGGCTCCAAGACGACTAGGAATGCCTATACAGGCTAGTGGGACAGACACCAGTCCCAGAGCTGAGCCACCTTGTTTGGCACAGCCATGGCCTTCTGCAGGAGTTTTGTCTGGCGAGCTGCCCCATATCCCCACAGCTCATCCAGTCCAACCTCCCTGGCAGGGAGTAGGGACATCAGTAACTAGAGCAGGTTGCTCACAGCCCCATACAACCTGACCTGGAATGGTTCCAGGGATGAGGCATCAACCACCTCTCTGGGCAACCTGGGCCAGGTTCTCACCACCCTCAGTGTAAAAAATTTTTCCTTGTCTTCAGTCTAAATCTCCATCTTTTAGTTGAAAACATCACCCTTTGTCCTGTCACAACAGGCCCTGATAAAAGTCTGTCCCCATCTTTCTGACCACCCCCTTTAAGTACACAATAAGGTCTCCCCAGAGCCTTGTCTTCTCCTGGTTGAAAAACCCCAAGTCTCTCAGCTTTTTTTCACAGCAGACTGGTTTCAGCCCTTGGAACATTTTTGTGACTCTGCTCTGACCTCCAGCATCCTCCTGAGAGGAGAGGGATACAGCAAGGTCTCAGGGAGAAGGAGGGGACAAGGCACAGCTCTTGCTTGGAGCCATCCTGCTCTCTAACGGTCCTGGCCAAGCTCTTGGGACAGAGATGCCACCTCTGCAGCTCGTGGATGCCACCTGCCGGCACTGGGCACTGGGTGGGAGGGGTCCCAGGGGGAGCATCCAAGGATGCTCCTGCTCCTCCTAGCCAGGCACCCAGGGTGGTTGGTGGTGCTTCCCTCAGCAGCAGCCATGGGTCCCCCCCTTCAGGAAGGGGTCTCCAGGTTCTTAGGCAGGGGCTGAGGGGTTTGGTGAGGAGCAGCTGCAGAAGGCAGGAACCTAGAGCAACCTTTCTGTCACCCCAAGCTTGGTGTAACCACCCAGCTCTGCCTCAATGCTGGGATGAGATACTGACCTCGATGGAGATGGAGAGCGGCTCAACACCCCGCAGCGTGCTCTTGTCAAAGGGGTCAAAGATGTCATCTCGCATGTTGGCTGGCTGCAAGACGTACCCACACTGGCCACTGGACATGAACAAGGCCTGGTTCATCTGCATGGGCTTGTCTGAAGAGCACAGGCAGGAGATGGAGGGAGGAGAGCTACCTTGTGCTCTTTCCACAAGCCAGATCACCTGGGTTCTGGGAGCCTCATGTGAACCCCTTTGTGAGGGGACAAGGCCCATCCCTTGACAATGTCTCATTCACCAGGACCTCATTGCATCCTGTGCACGTTCTGGGGCTGTGGGGGGGACTGTCTCATGCATGATCTGTCCAACTACCCAGTGCTACACAGGTCACCCCCTTCTTTTCCTCCCTCTCCTTTCAGTTTTCCTTGGGCTGGCTCCAGCGTTTGCCAAACTGCCCGGGGAGATGCTCGAATTCACAAAAAGAATGAAAAAGCCAGCAGGAAAAAAAAGGCAGGTAGTTTTGCACTGGGCTGGTGAGCTGAATGGGCTCACAGCAGGGTTTGCCGAGAGCCAGGGAAAGGGGAAGGCTGGACTGCTCAGCAGGAGCAGGAGGCGGAGCTGGGGAACAGTGAGCAGAGCAGTGAGCTTAACTCAGACCCTGCAACCAGCCCATGTCCCAGGGCTGGAGCTGCACTGTCCTCTTTGGTATGTCCCCTGCCTGCTCTGCCTGCTGCCAGGGACCCTGGCAGAGCTCACTGCTTCCTCTCCATTTCATCTTCACCTCATAGCACCACAACCTCCTGGCTCAGCCCGGGTCAACCCAGCCTGCCAGAGCACATCCCCAGTGCAGCAACCACATGCCTGGACGTGAACACTGGCTACCTGCAGAGCCTCTTCTGGACCCGGCGCCCCTCCCAGACCCCCCCTCTTTGCCAGGACTGGGTTAGCAGGGATGCAGGAAGGTGGCTGGGAGGAGGCACAGAATACCCCAGGAGCCTGCCCACCTTCCGTGCCTGCTGCCCTCACCTGGGGTCTGGAAGTTGAGTGCTACCAGCTGGCTGCCGCAGATCCACATGGGCAGGGGGTCATAGTTGGAGGAGTCGAGGCGCTGGCCCTTGGGGTAGATGCGGGAGAGCTGCAGGCGGTTGTACTGCAGGAACTTCTTGCCTTTGATCTTGTTGACATACTTCTCCGCCTTGGTCTCGGGGAAGGAGGACATGTCTCGGTAACAGGCCCTCTCTGTGCCAATCTCTGGGAGGAGACAGAACAGTGTAAGCCAGGAGCACGTTCCCTTTCCAGACACTTCAACCACCCCAGGTCCCTTCCTAACACCATCCTCTCCTGCCTTGGCTCAGCACCATCAGGTTATGCAGACCCTGCAGTGCCCGGGCAGGCGTTTGCTGGGAACCCAACATTGACAGCTGAAAGCACCAAAGCAGCTCTCAGTGATCTGCCATGATGCTCCCCAGCCCCACACTCTGAGCAGCTGCTCTGGAGTGACAGATCCCAGCAACAGAGGAATGGGTAAGGTAATTTCCACCTTCTGGAGAAGGACATTTCCAGAGCTCAAATATAAACTGGTTCCAACTTGCTTTGGACACCTGCCCTCTGCTGAGATCTAGCCAAGGCAGCACCCCAGGGCACACTGCTGGGTCTGTAACACCATGGTGACCTCCTGTGGTGGCCACCAGACCGGCAGATGCTCACTCTCTTCATCAAAGGGCACAGGCCGACAGTAGACCACCAGCTCCGAAAGCTCCAGGGCAATCTTCTTCCTCCTCTCCATCATCTTCCCTTCGGAGAGCTGCCAAGAGAGGAAGAGAGGTGTGAGGACCAGGGGGGAGCAGTGGCATTGGATAATCCAGCTCACCAACTGTGGTCACTGGCAGTGCTGGTCTGGTGTGGCTGCTCCTGTAGGAGTCACTAGCAGGTCTGCATGGGGGAACACCACAAAAGCACCCATAGGAAGGGCCCTTGGTGGATCCTACCTCCTGCTTGGACCAGGACTGGCACCAGTACCAGAACAGGGAAGAAGTGGCCCTGCAGCTGAGCCTTGCCACTCTCCACGGATAGAGTTCCCCCATGTCCCAAGGCCTCAATACCCTCCTGATGGACCAATCTTCCCAGATGTCCAGCTTGAACCCCTCAAGCCACAGCAGATGGACACCACCCCTTGCTATATTGTCAGAGATTATTCTGGCTTTATCATTGTAACTGCTCTGCCAGTCAGAGCAGGTTTCCATCTCAACACCCTCCCCACCAGCCTCCACCTGCTCCTTGGCTCCTGGAACATCCCAGACTTGGCAAGGAGATATCTTCCCCTGCCAAGAGCTCCCCAGACTCACCCGTGCGTCAGCCGTCTGGGCTGCCTCCCGGATCTTCTTCACCCAGTCCAGCAAGTCCTCATGCGTATCGGCTGCCACGTCAAGGGACAGGCGTGACACCGAGGCCATGCTAATGGAGAAGACGAAGAGGCGGCTGTTCTTCCCCTCGGGGCGGATGGCTGTGCGGGGAGAGGGAGCAGAGGACAAGGTCACAAACAGATGCTGAGACAAGTCCTTCACACCTCAGAGGGGACAGACACTGAGGGGCATTCATGGCTGCATCCAGGTCTCTTCATCTAAGAGGAGAAGATCCCATTTCTGGTCATTGAAGGCAACAGACGGAGCCCAGGAAGTGACAGGTGAGGATGCAGTGTACCCTGAGGGGGATAAGATGCCTGATGGGGCCTTTGTAGTGTCCTCTTCCTCCTATTCCTGCATCTTCCTCACTCTGTGCCCTGAACAGTCACCTGGAGCACAACATCCCCTGGGTTCCAGGGAGCCAAGCGACATCAGGGACCTGCAGACTGGACCCAGCTTGGCCAGCACCCAGGAGCCCCAGAGCCCATGGCAGCCTGGTGGGGAAGCTGGACCACATGGATGTGAGGGAGGACAAATCCTTACAGAAAAAGAAGGGCCTACAAAATTGTCCTGAGCTTTCTTGCCTGTGAGATGGCTGCCCCAAGAGCAGGTTTGGGGTGTGCTGGAGGGGCTCCTCAGCACGATCCCAGGTGCTCCTTGGCTGTACCTGGGCTGCAAGGACACATCTGAGTCCCAAGCCCCAAGGGTGCCAGGAGCAGCAGCTGAGTGTGTCACCTCAGGGCAAGCACACTCCATAAACTGGTGGTTACCTGCAGAAGGCACAGAGGTGCCTAGAGACAGACAGAGACCAAAGCCCTGCAGCCCAGAAGATCTGCAAACACCGGTAACACCCCAAGTCCTGCATTGGTCTCTGGCACTCACCAATCTGGCAGGAGGGCACGTCCAGGACACCTCCCAGCAGGTCTCCCAGGGGGCTGTTCTCATCCAGCTGCTGCTGGGAATGAAGCACAGGCAAGATGGTGCTGGGCAGCACAGCTGAGGGTGGGGGGCTGAGCACACGCCCACACCCACCCCACCACCCCTCCCCACTACACTCAGGCACAAACTCACCTCCCGCTCAGGCTCCAGGCTACTGGGACCAGTAATTTCCTCTACGTAGTTGGAAGGGAACCACAGCTGCTTCTTGCCACCATAATCTCCTCTCCACCTGGAAGAGAGGGAAGGGACAGCATCAGCACCCACCATGGGATCCCAGAGCATCCTGACTGGTGGTCATGGGGCACAGGTAGCTCTTCCATCCTCTGCTTTTAGGGTTCGTGAGGCTTTGGGGCTGTGCAGCTTGTGGGCAATCCCTAACCAGACCCAATCCTAGAGGGGACGCACCTTTGCAGGGATGGTGACACCAAGGGTTGACTGTGTCCCCAAGGGAAAAAGGAGGCTCAGGACCAACTCACCAGCCTCCTTCCTGTTTCTCCACATTCTGGATGATGGCGTTTTTGGTGAAGGTGAGCTCATCCTCCCGCTGTGCCTTGTAGTCAAACAGGGCTTTGACTGCGCACTGAAATGAGGAGGCATCCCGTGAGGCCAGCAGTGGATGGTCATATGGACAAGAAGCCCATGGGATCATAGATTCATAGAATGGATTGAGTTGGAAGGGTCCTTTAAAGCTCATCCAGTCCAAATGCCCTGCAGGGAGCAGGGACATCTGCAACTAGAGCAGGTTGCTCAGAGCCCAGTCAATCTCACCTGGAATGTTTCCAGGATGGGCCATCAACCTCTCTGGGCAGCCTGGGCCAGGGTCTCACCACACTCAGTGTAAAAACTGTCTTCCTTCTCTCCAGTCTAAATCTCCCTCTTAGTTTAAACCCATCACCCCTTGTCCTGTTGCAACAGGACCTGCTAAAAAGTCTGTCCCCATCTTTCTGGCCGGCCTCTTCAAGTACTGAAAGGCTGCAATAAGGTCTCCCCAGAGCCTTCTCTTCTATAGGCTGAGCAACCACAACTCTCAGCCTTTCTTCCTCGGAGAGGTGTTCCAGTCCTCAGATCATTTCTGTGGCCTCCTTTGGTCCTGCTCCACCAGGTCCCTGTCTCTGCTGTGCTGAGGACTCCAGAGCTGGACCCAGCACTGTTTGGGGGGGGGGGGGGGGTCTCACCAGAGCAGAGGGAGAGGATCCCCTCCCTTGACAAGTGATGACCTCCCACTGCAGACAAGTTTGTGGGGGGCTGCAAGGCACATCATGTGCAGGAAGCATCCAGCTCTGCTGACAGAGGCTGCCAGACCCTAGAGACCTTGCAGAACAAATCAAGGCCCCTATTTATGCCAAACCAGAGGTCACATGTCTGGTATGACCCTGCACAGACACTTTCCTTTGGGCCAGAGCCACTGGTGGGTCTAGTTTATAAAGTTCAGAACAAGAGGCAACCCAGCCTGGGAACCTGCAGGCTCAGCCTACAGCATGTCCCCCTGCACGGTCTAGAAATGAATGTGCAAAATAACACAGCTCATGGGAAAAAAAAAAAAAGAGACACCAGCTAAACCCTCAGGACCTGCAGGTTGTTTGATGCCAAACAGCAAGAGCATACCTTGAAGGTGGGCATGGGGTTGGCTTCCACGTAGAACCCAGGGTGGCGTCCCTCGTAAAGGGCTCCGTAGTCCGGCTCCTGTAGAAGCAAAGGGCCAGTGGTGACAACTGTGGCTCTGCAGCAGAACAGGTCCCCTACCCTGGGGGAGGCAGGGAGAACACTCCAAGGAAGGCACAAGGCCAAAGACAATGCTGCACACAGCAGACACCCAAGTCCACACTCCCTGCTGACCTGGGTCAGAGGGGCAGCAGTAAACCTCACTCCAGCCAGCGAGTGTTTCCAGCAGGGCATGAAGCCCCAGGAGGCACAGGCTGGGAAGCATGGAGATAGCTCACACAACACCACTTCAAGGCACCAGCTCAAAACAGACCTGGCCGTCATCCTTTGGCTTAACCTCTTCCAATGGCTGCCCACACTCACCGCAGTCCCTATCTTCTCCAGGGTCTCCTCGTTGATGGGGTACCTCAGCTTCATCTTGCGGTACAGAGGGTGCTTTTCATAGTAGCTGATCAAGTCCACCAGGCTCTCGAACTCAGAGTTGCCAAGCAGCACTGTCTGGCCCTCCTGCTGCACTCGGCAGTGTTTGATCTTCCCTTCCGCCCTGGCAGGTGGAAAGAGAGAGAGAAGCCACTTAGCACTTGGCAAGAGAAGACCTCTGCCAAAATAAAGGCACCTGAGCAAAAGGTGTCCCCGGGCTGGTTGCCGAGCATGGCCACTTCCCATCAGAAGATGGGAGGAGGAGGAGGAGTGGGGTCCTGAAGGCTCTCAAGGGGCTATAAGACTTATCTAGGGCCATTGAGGAGTAAGAAGAGCTCTAGGAGGGCTCATGTCAGGGTCATGGCCCATCTCCTGCTCTTTCACACACTGCAGCATCCCAGCCCACCACCCTGCTCCCAGGGACGCACCGGAAGGAGATGGCGTAGGAGCTGGGCTCACTCCTCTTGCGCACCAGGAAGGCTCCGTCGCGTGGCACTCGCATCAGCATGTGCTCGGCTTGGGTCCGGGTGAGGTTGGCGTGGTACCACCTTTCAGGAAAGACACATCACTGTGTGTAGGTTTCCACACAGCCAGATAATCCCACACCTCTGCCATGCCACATGGTTTCCCCTCCAGCCTACAAAAGGCTGCCTGGACCCTCAAAAGGAGGACAGGGAGCAGAGATCATCAAATATGTAACACTGTGACAGGGCTGTCTTCTCCTTTCTGTGGCACGGGCAGGAACAGAGCCATTTGGTGACATGTGGCATGGGCAAGAGCATCACAACCAAGTCCAGTGTCTTTCTTCTTTGTACTGAGCTTCCAAGAAAGCCAACTCCATCGACAATGAAGCTGCTGTGACACTGAGAGCCCCATGGGAGCAAGTGGGGACCCAGCAGGGAATGACAGACTGTGGAGAGACCTGGGAGGGTTTCCCATAGGGTCCCAAGCTGCCCCATGGACACAACCAATTCTTCCCAAACACGCACTCACTCTTTGCTCTCGTGGGCATTAGTCTGTGGCACTGGCTCTGTCAGCCTCATCTCAAACTCGTTGCACCTCAGTGGCACCTCCTGGTAGTGGGTGATGAGGTCGTAAAGACTGTCAAATACCAGGTTGTCCGTCAGAAAGAACTTGGGGCTGCCCGCATCCTGCCGTGAGTGGATCCGGCAGTGCTGCACCTTCCCATTGCGCCTGCAGAAGAGACAGAGTGTAAACTGGGGTTGTCTGTGGAGATTCTACACCTGCCTCTGGCACGGCTTCAGCCTAGACATGGCATTCCTGCCCCACAGGAGACCCATTGAGCAAGGGTCCCAAGATACCGGACTTGTGATGCTGGGGCACAGAAAAAGGGGAGAAACCTGCTCACAGACCACTGGGGCATGGGAACCCCCCACTGAAGATGGTGTCAAGATGAGGACTACCCCAGGAGCGACACTGAGCAGCGAGCTGGTGCTTGTGGCCCTCACCAGAAGGACAGAGTGTAGTCTCCAACAAAAGTCTCGCTTTCTCTGACGAGGAAGGAGCCGTCGGGGGCCCCCGTCTCGATGCAGTACTCGGTCAGCAGCCGCTCCGCAATGTGCCGCCCGTCACGTCCTGCTCCCAGCTTGCCATGAAACCACTTCTCTGTGGAGTGAAGCTCGGTGCTGTTGCTCACCTGGCAGGGAAAAAACCCACCATCTTGGGTTACTGAGGGCAGGCTTGTGGTGCCAGAGTCTGCTCTGCTCAGGGGTCTTCCAAAGAGCATCAGAGAGTTTCTGAAGCAGCTCCCACCCTTCCCACCAGAGGACCTCCCCTTGAAATCATCTGGCAGTGGAGATGCTCAGCCCCCTGGGCAGTCAAGTCCTTTCTCTAGGGGAACGACTCACTGTGACAGAAGGAAGCCCTCACCTCCTTCTGCTCTTCCTCATCCTCATTTCCTTGGTCACTGGTTGTCTCCCCAGAGTAATAGATCTTGCTGCTGGTCAGGACAAAGTAATGCGGATTCCACTCCTGCAAAGAAACAAACTCTGAGTAAAGAGACCCCCTAAGGAAGCATGAAGCTGGCCCACCACCCATCCATGGGATCATCTCTTCCCGATCAGCACAAGCAGTGAGAGGTGATTGGGTTTGCCAAGGACAGTCACTGACAGCACCCATTTCAGTGGAGTCACAGGAGCTTCCAAGACATCTCCCACATCCAAAGCATGGATTTACCAGTAGCAAAAACCCAGCACGTGACAGGTCTTACACCCAACGCGACCGCAGACCACGCTGAAAACACTCCAGCACATATTAAAAGGAGATGACCAAATGAAGAGCAAATCGATGCAAAAAGAAAACCGCTCTGCCTGGATTCTGCCGGGGGGAGCTCTCAGAGACGAGGACCTCAGAAGTGGTTACGCAGCTTTGTCATCACACCTTCCTATTTTCCAAAAGCCTGTTTGGTTCACGCATGTCTTTGCCCAGCAGATCCTCAGCCAAGCAAAGCAGCTGAAGCCGTGGGCTGTGCAGCAGTAAATGCACATGGTGCAACAACCGCTCGGCGCTTTACAAAGCAGAACGCTCATCTGGGTGGGCAAGGTGTGTAGGCACTTGGTCAGAGGCAGGTCCAGAAACGCAGGCCACCACTAGAACTTACTGCAGCAAGAGACAACAGGCTGCATGGATTACACAAGAGCAGCTGCAGTGCCTCGGCCCAGAGCTCCCTCTAGCTCGGCTTTCTCCTCTAACAAGGGCCAGCAGGAGATGCCTAGGGAAGAGCACAGGAGAGAGCCAGCATAGAAAATCCCCCAGCCTTCAGAGACTCCTGAGAAACAGGACAGAGCAGCGGCCCCTTGGATCATTTGCACTGCAGCCCTTCCTTCCAGCACCACATAGTGCCCTAGGATCATTAAATCCTTTAGGTTGGAAGAGCCCTTTAAGACCATCGAGTTCAACTGTTAAACCAGCACTGCCAGGGCACCACTAAACTGTGTCCATCAGCACCACATCTCCACAGCTTTGAAACCCCTCCAGGGATGGGGACTCCACCACTGCCCTGGGCAGCCTGGGCCAGCCCTTGACAAACCTTGTGGGGAATAAATTGTTCCAAATACCCAACCTAAACCTCCCCTGGTGCAACTTGAGATCATTTCTTCTTGTCCTATTGCTTGTTCCTTGGGAGAAGGGATCAATCCCACCTGTCTCCAACCTCCTGTCAGGGAGCTGTTGAGAGCCAGAAGGTCTCCCCTGACCTCCTTGTCTCCAGGCTGACCAGCCCCAGGTCCCTCAGCTGCTCCTTCCAAGACTCACGCTCTAGACCGTTCACCAGCTTCACTGCCCTTCTCTAGACAAGCTCCATCCCCTCAATGTCCTTCTTGTAGTGAGGGGCACAAAGCTGAACTCAGGATTCAAGATGTGGCCTCCCCAAGCCCAGTCCAGTGGGATGATCCCTGCCCTAGTCAACAGAGCCTTACAGAGTTACCACATCATTTACAGAGCCCATAGTGTGGGACCAGGGTGACGGTGGCACGGAGAGACGTACGTGATTGATGGGGTCTTCCAGGTAGAGGATCCCATTCTTGATAGAGTTGCTGATGTCATTCTCTGAATACATTACGGACGTGGGTAGCTCCTCGTAAGCACTGCCCTCTGCCAGCTTCTTGTGCTGTGGGACGAGACAGCATGTCAGGCACCTTGAAGGAAGCAGGCACCCAAAAGGCAGCATGGATTTCCTCATGAACAACCCCAATACGCTGGACTGCACTGGGTTCCTCTGGACTAAAAGGACCAAGGTAAGACCCATGCTGCAGAGATGATCAAATGCTACTACAGTCCCACCCTTTCTTCCCAGGGGTGATTTCTGCAGCAGAAATACAAACACCCCCCAAGCTCCAAAGAAAGGCAGCACCCAGCTGCCGAGATAATTTCCCAGTAGCTCCTCTGAAGCAAGGGAGCTCTTTGTCTTCAGTTGTTTTTAGGATCATGTTTCTGCTTTCACCCCAGGCACTGTCAAGCCTTTTCAGAGGTGAGGGACTTCCCTTGGTCCCACACTCTCACCCCATCTTCCTCCATTCTCTCCACTTAGCAGCCTTGCTGGGGAAAGGAGTTCACCTTGATGAGGATCTTCCTCTTGAGTTGGTTTGGAGAGGGAAGACCATCAGCAGAAATATCTACTGGTTTGGTCAAGAGCATGTCCCCGAAGACCTTCTTGAAATTCTGAGCCATGTTCCTCTGCTGAGCAATGCTGCAGTGGTCTTCAATGGACAGAATGACAGGGAAACTGGGAGAGGAAAAGAGCCATCAGAACCAGCCTGGTGCCTGGAGGGAATCAATGTCTTCTAAGCTCTGTTTCAAAACCTGGCCTCTGTGCCCTCAAGGAGCAGTTTGCATCCACAGCTATCTGTGCTGTCTTGAGCATTCAATGGCACCACCCTACAGCAAGGTATCCCCACCACTGCTGGCAGCAAGCAAAGGACTGGCAAACTACTGGGACTTACCTAAAGCCTTTCCTCCCACTTCTTTCTGGGAGAAAGCTCCCTTTGGGGGGGGAGACACAATGACATGCTTTCTGCCCACCGAATCCTAAGTGTGTGGCCTTGTGCCAGATCTCTGGATAAAGATGGGATTTGCTTTGCTACAGCCCCGGCTCCACCCACTCTGCCTTCCTGGCAGCTCAACTGGCTGAAGCCCAGGTCCCTGGTGTACTCACTCAGAGGTGACAAAGGCATGCTCCTTGATAGTGACCAAGACATCAGAGAACTTGATCTTGGTGGTTAAGGTGTGTCCATGGTAGATGACTGGCATGCCATCAGGACCGTCCCAGCAATCCACTGAAAGAGACCCACAGGGGAAGCTTAGCCCAAAGGCTGCAATATGGGCAGGACATGGACATGAGATAGACTGAACTAAGCGCTGCCGGGAACCACGCTGGATGGTACTAAAGGAGCGAGGTGAAAGTCCCAAACTTTCTGTGGGACCAAAAGCTTGGGCACGTACCACCCAGTCCCACAAAGCAAACGACCTCAGCCCTTTCGGCACACCACGGTGACAATGCTGCCACTGGCACCTCAACCCTCAGCCCTACCTTCCACACAAAGCCTTCCCTGACCACCACAAGCTATCATGATGGCAGAGAGAGAAGTGCCAGGTCCAGGTACTCACGTTCGATGCAGCGGCATCCCATGCGCAAGCAGCGGGCGTACGCCTCCAGCGAGGACTCGCTCGAGAACTGATCCCCTGTCAGGTACCTTTCACGTGAGAGAAGACATCAGCAAAGCAACACGCTCACCACGGGTGCAGATGTCTGCTGGGACATCATGGACCTGCCTCTGTGGTGGAAGGAATGGCGAGAGAGACTTTCCCCCAGAGCTGCCATCCGAGGGGTTCAACCCTGCCCCTGCTGCAAGCACTGCTCTGAGGTCCAGCCTTGCTGCTGGCTCTTGAGATAAACCTCAAATTGCGACATCAGCATTGGTGCCACAAAGAGCCCCCTGCACCCCCCAGAAGCAGCCTGAGACCAGCTCTTGCAGGCAAACAGGAGTTCACTGCCTGCCTTCCTGCCTGCTCAGCTGGCTTAAGCTCTCGGTCATAGAATCATAGAACAGTTTTGGTTGGAAGAGACCTTCAAGATCATCAAGTCCAACCAGTAACCCAGCACTGCCAGGTCACCACTAACCCATGTCCCTCAGCACCACATCTCCACAGCTTTGAAACCCCTCCAGGCATGAGGACTCCACCACTGCCCTGGGCAGCCTGGGACAGAGTTTGACAATCCTTTTGGTAAAGAAATTTTTTCTCATGTCCTACCTAACCCTCACCTGGCACAATTTGAGACAATTCCCCCTTGCCCTACCACTTGTTACTGGGAAGAACAGTCCATTAAATATGATCCTCTAAACTGGGCCAAAGGTGTTGCCCCTGCATCCCATGAATGTGGAACACAGAGAGCCTGTCTACAATGAAAGCACTTCCTGAAAGATTCTTCTAGAAGCAGAAGAGTAACATGGCCAATTCCAGCCTGCCAAATTTTTATCACAACTACCCTTCGAGGCCATGGAAGGTGGCATTGCTAACGGTAAGAAATCACCAGAGTGACAGCCTGGGACCTGGAAGCACAGTCTGTGCAGATGTGTTGCTGACAATGTCTCAGCAAAATATTGATAGTTAAATGATGGAGGGAGAACTGAGGCACCAAGAGAATGGTCTCTGATGTACTGACCCCGGTGTGGAAAAGTCAGCTTGACCCACCTACCCATCAGTAGAAGCCCCATCCCTGGAAACATTCCAGGTGAGGTTGGACAGGGCTCTGAGCAACCTGCTCTTGTTGCAGATGTCCCTGCTCCCTGCAGGGGGGGTGGACTGGATGAACTTTAAAGATCCCTTCCAACCCAAACCAGTCTGGGCTTCTACAGCTGAACAATATCTGGAGAATCCCACCCTGGCACAAGGGAAGTAGATGCTGGGAGTGGATGGGTGAGGAGAGAGTCATCCCCTAGTCCTTACGTGTTGTGTGAGGAGGAGATCCAGTAATGGGAGAGGGGGTTGTTCATGTTCTCCGGACACACCATGTCCAGCTGTGAGTTCCAGATGCTGTTCTCTTTGGAAAACAGGAAGGTGAGAAACTGCTCAGGAAGAAACAGAAGCGTGTTAATGATGTGGAGGAGCCGGGTGATGTGGTTCAGCTTCACACACATCTCACCCTCCAGGTCAGCAGCTGTGGAGCACGGAGCTATTTTCTAAGCTTAGCACAGCCCAACCAGAGGCAATCAAGACAGCACACAGCTACCTGACCCGGTGTGCTCGAGTAAGCACAGCCTAGGCACTGCCACCTCTCCTCTGAGCTGTGCCAGATAGCTGTGTACAAATCCTCTGACCCAGACAGAGACAAATGAGTTGCTCTGCATTTTATTTTGCAGCTCACGTGGCAGCCAACAGTTCACTAAGGCCATGTGGGCCAAGGGACCTTTGCAGAGAGTCAGTCTGGAGTGCCAGTGCCAGGTCATCTCCAGTTGTTTCTTGTTTTCAGCATTTCTTGCTTTGAAAAGATCTTTACATGCACCAAAGGGGCATTTAGCCAAACACAGCCCCTTTCCTCCCCTAAATGAACTGCCCGATGAGCACTCCCAGCTGCACACATCCAGAACAAGAGAGCCCAGGAGTCATTAGCTTCACCAACCAGCTCTCATGCAACATGCTGACCCACCTCATATAGCAGTGCAGTTTACAGGAGCTGGGATGCTTCAAGCACAGCCACCCCACAGTGAAGACACAGGCAGCAGAGCTGTCACACCCCAGCACACATCACACTGGGGATGTCACACACTACTCCACCCCACTCCATACACACTAGTGTTCAAGGTGTCTTACTTCATCCAGGGAGAAATAAGGCTCATCGATCTCCCTCAAAGGGTCTCTCAGAAAGTTGAACATGAATTCCTGTACCTGAAGGATATCTGCAGCCCAGAGCTCCTGCAAACCCCAAGAGAGACATAAAAAAGAAACCATTTCAGAAAGTACTATTTAAAACCACACACAGCTCATCCAGCCAGAAGCTTTAACCGTTCAGGAGGCATTTTTTAATGCCAGACCATCTCTGCCAGGAATTCAACTGTCAGCACAAATGCCGGATAGCACGCAACTGCCGAGATCTGCCCTGCTTCCAAGTGGTCTTCATTTCCTCAGTGCCACACTTCTTCCCCTCCGATAGCTCCATCACACACATCTGCCCTCCCTCCTCCGTCGGCAGCAGAAGCCAACTCGGCTTCCTTTTGCTTCTCTCTCTCTCTCTGGGTGTCTTTCATTAGGCCACGGAAATGGCTGCGTCTCTTTGCTGGTTAACTCTCTGCTCGCTGCAGAGCACGGGCAGGGTGGCGGTGGTGGGAGATGGGGAGGATGGTGCAGAGCAGGAGGCCCCACACTCTGACACAAGGCAGGGCAGTGCTTTAGAAGCCACCCCGTCCTCTTGCAGAAGGAGACCAGCAATGAGACAGGAGCCCAGCAAGAGTCAAAATAAAGAGTGTGTGCAGCCCACAGATGTGCTGCTTGAGCCCGTGTGCCTGTCCGAGTGGGCACGGTGTGCTTGCTGAAGGACCTAAGATCGCTTTTAAATGGAAAGGTCAGCAATCAAGTCGATCAGGCTGCTCCTCAGGAGCTGCTGACACCTCCTGAGCAGACAGCATGGACCATGATGCTGCTGCAAACCTTCAGTACCAGCCAAGGTCACAGGGACTGCATAAATCTCCACTGACTGGTTTCCCTCTCCTGAGACCTCTTCTCCTCTCATATCTGCTTTTGGTCCCTTTTCCAACCAAGCTGAGGCCAGGTTTACCCTCACCAGCACTTCCCCTGCATCACCTCCTGCTCCAGGAAGGATGTGCTCAGATGTGGCCATGCCAGGCAGAGCACCCCATGACCAAATCACCCCAGCTCCACATCAAGGCTACCAGCAGAGTACTGGATTCCTACCAATACTGGTGCCTACATTCCTTATCCCTCCCCTGGGCCTGTGTCAAGCTCACCCTCTGGTACTCCAGCAAGAACTTCTGCAACTCCAGAAGTGACACCCTGAAGTGCTCAGACCTTTCTCCACCCCTGAAAAACAGAGAGAGAGAAGCTTCAGTCACTCATGTAGCACATCACAACCAACTGTTACTGGCATCATGTGAGATGCCATCTGCAACCAACATGGCACATGCAAGATGTGCCCTGAGCAAGCAGTGTGGCAAGAGCAGAGTGAGCCAAAGAGGACATGACAGCCAACAGACAGCAGCTGAGGTTACATGTCTACATCTCAGAGCCAGGGATTGCTCCAGGAGCAGTCCAAGAGTCACATCGTCAAGGGTACGACAATGTGAAACTCTGCTGAAGGGCGGCAAAAGTCATCAGAGGGCCTGCTGACTCAAAATGCAAGCAGCATGGTGGCAAGCAAGAAGTGTTCAGCATTCCTCCTCCCCAGCACGCTGCTGCAGGCACCAAAGCAAGTTACAGAGCAAAATAAAAAAGCCCCTTCCCCAGCAAATATAGAGAATTATCCACCTTTCTAGGAATGGGACGTCCATCTGCAAAAGAAGAACAACATGCATTAGAATCATAGAATCATAAACTGGTTTGGTGGGAAGGGCCTTGTAAAGCTCAGACCCCCTTCAGGAAGCAGGGACATGTTGCAACAGGCCCTGCTAAAAGGTCTGTCCCCCTTTTTCTTATAGGGCCCTTACAGACTGCAAGATCTCCCCGGAGCCTTCACTTCTCCAGGCTGAAGAAACCCAACTCTCCCTGCCTGGCTTCCCAGCAAAGGGGTTCCAGCCCTCGGATCATCTTCCTTGGCCTCCTCTGGTTCTGCTCCAACAGGTCCCTGTCTCTGCTGTGCTGAGGACTCCAGAGCTGCCCCAGCACTGCAGGTGGGTTTCCCCAGAGCTCTGGGAGCAGAGGGGCAGGATCCCCCCCTCCCCTGCTGCCCACGCTGTTGGGGGTGCAGCCCAGGGTGCCATTGGCTGCTGGGCTGCGAGCACAAGGTGCTGTCTCATGTTCAGCTTCTAATCCCACAGCACCCCCAAGTCCCTCTCTTCACACCCCCCCCACCTCACCAACACGTGAAAGCAGGAATTGATCAAGCAGGTAACACGGCCAGCAAACCAGCACTGTGCAGCTTGGCTTCCCTACTCTGCTGCTCACACACACCTCCCCTGTCCCCAGCTGCCCCACACCAACCGACCTAAAGAAATAACTTCTTTACTCCCTGTCCTCCCTGGCCTGGGGGGTAGGAGACAAGAGCAGGGCTTAAAAAGTAATTAAAAGGGAACACCCAGTAACAAATATGGTCTCTGCCTCCCCTTCCCAGCCCTGCAGAATTCCTCTCTTACTGTTTTCTGGGCACTGAACATCAGGCTGCGGTAGAGCTGTGCAAACTGCCCGTACGTGATATCCCCGTTCCTCTGCTCCATGTCCTGTGGCAAAAGAAAACCCCAGAGGTCAACTCTGCATGGCTCAAGGAGTGTTTCCTCCCACCAGGATTCCTGGGTAAAAGGAGGAGGAAAAGGCCAAAGCCTGACCAGACTTTGCCTCCTACCTCTTCCCATCTCTCTGCCGTGCCCAGGACATGGGCATATTCTAAACCAAGTTACGTTAGCCCCCAAGCTCATCCCACCTAAAGGCATCTCAGTGCTGATTAAAAAGTGTTATCGTTTACTTAGCAATTACAAAAGGATCATTTCAGTTCTTTGTCTGCAGAGAGCACCTGAAGCATCTGCAAACTGCAAGACCCAAAGTGTGTGCTACCCTTTGGATGCTCCACTGCTCCTTGGCCTTGCAGCTCAGTGCTGGTGAAAATGGCTGGCCATCACGAGATGACCCTTCGTTCCTGGGTCTGCAGTGACACTGGCAGAGCTGGTCACCTGTCACCCAGTGGCAGTGGGATGCAGGACCTGGGAACACAGGTCCCACAATGCTGGCCTTGCTGCCTGTCCTCCCGCGCTCTACCCCACCAGCACAAAGCCCATGACCAGAGCCAGGAGCAATCTGGGGAGCGGGGGAGGCAGGGTGGGGCAAAGAGAAGGTGCTGGCCGCAAACGGGCGAGGGTGCGGCACCCAGTGAGAGCTGGCACCTCTTCAGTCACAGCCGTGGGTGGGGGCCCTCCCAAGAAAGGCTGGGAGCCTCTGGAATATGCAAACATGCTGTGGGAGTTTAACCACCATCAGGTTTTGCTCAAAGGCAGGCAACAGGCTGCTGAGGGTCCCCGGTGCAAACCAGGAGAGCAGCGTGGTCACACACTCACCGTGAGTCTCTCCCGCAGGAACCTCATGTTGGGGACCCGGTAGTTGACCTGCGACAGCATATTCTTCAGATCCTTGGCGGAGATCCTGGCTCAGCAGGGGAAAGAGAAGAAAGAATTTCAGGAGGTCTGAGATGGAGGGGTCTCAGACTGGGACTGGGCCACCACATGCCCTGAGTGCTCATGCCCAAAGGGGCTTGCATCCCAGTGGGAACTGCGAGCGCCACTCCTGGAAGCTCCCAATGCTGCAGGGCGAGTCCCAGCACCCTCAGCCCACTCGAGCTGATGCCACAATGGGCACACAGCACCTACTGCTTTACAGGAACAACCGGGGAGAGCATTTTTCAAGTATCTGTGCCACAACCAGGATCCTGCGCAACCAAATCCCTTCCAAAACCTTATCCTTGGCCTGAAGAAGGAGGGCAGGCTTTGCAAGTGGTTTGGACCCAGCTAATTTTACCCTAAAGAGAGGAAAAAGGCGATTTTCAGCGTCCAGCCACAGGCACAGCGCTGACATGTCGTGCCCAGCTGTGGTCCCCCAGCCACTGCCACACCCCCCGCTGGCACCGGGCATGCAGTGTGGCTGTCCTCAGGCCCTTCACACCAAATATGCCAGTTCCTGCACCAGGGAGGGTTCTGGTGCCAACCCCAAGCAGGATCACACACCCAGGTGGGCAGAGACAGGCAGCAAGGAGCCATGGGCTGCCCCTGTCTGCTTTGGCATTGCTGCCCACATGGGGCAACAGCCCAGCAGCGAGGAAAAATGTGGATGTCTCCCATCTGCAGGATTTAAAAAGCCAAGTGGTCTGCATGCAATCATTTTCTGGCAGCTCCTGCCTTAAAAGCAAGCTCTGAGTCCACCCCAGCAATCACAGATGCTGCTTTTGCCCCCTGCTGAGCGAGTGGGAGCCCAGGATCCTACAGGATGCTCCCCCATCCACAAAGCATAGGACAGGCCTGACCTTGGGAACACTCACAGCTTGGGGTGCAAACAAAAATATGCCAGGGAGGATGTCCCATGCAGGAGTGACAACGTCAGACAGAGAGGCAGCATGAACCACGTCTCTTTTACACTCTCCCCTGCAATCAGGGTGATCTCAAGGGATGCAGGAGGGAGAAGGGATGGAGGGAGCCCCAAGGAGAGGGAGAAGCTGGCTGGTGTCAGGCACTGCAGAGACGAGGGCTGCCACAGCCGGTGGGACACAGAGAGCCCTTGTTTCTGGGCTCAGAACCGCGGGGGATCGGGACGCACGCGTGGCCAGAGCAGGACCTGGCCCAGCTCCCGTGCTGTGCCCAAGGCCAGCACCAGGCTGCCAGGGCAGGCAGCATCCCAACACTTGCTGGCAGGACAGGGAAGGGAAAGAAAAAAAAAAAAAAAAAAATCTGGCAAATGGCACCAGCCTCCCCTTCCCTCCCCACTGTATGAGCTACAGAGCTGGGGACACACTGAGAACCAGCAGCAGCTTTGGTACCCTCCCCCTGCACCTCCATCTTTCCCGGCAAAAAAAGGTGGCTCAGGGTGTTCTGGGGGGGAGGACCTTGCCCTTTCTGCTCCCCAGCACACCCAGCTTCCATGGCCATGTGCAGGGTGCTGTGCAACCCCCAGGGCAGCAGGGTCCCAGCTTTGGGTCCTGAGTGACAAGGAAATGGGGTCATGTGGGGGGGGAGCGAGCCAGAAGCATCACAGTGACTCACGAGAGATGCCCTCACACATCAAGGACCTCAGAATGCAGAAGCTTTCATGGGACCCCCAGAGTCCTCAGGACTGACCAGAGAGGCCGAGATGGATTTTTTCCATCTCTTGGAAGAAGAGCGGGAGGAGCTGAGGAGCAGGACTGGCAGTGGGCATTGGGCTGGCGACCCACTGGAGTCAGCACCCAGCTCTGGTGATACTGGGCTGTTTCACAGAGGTGCTGGACAATGGCACCAGGATTGGTGAGAGCAAGCCCTGTAAAGCTGTGACTTTCCCTCCCTGATACAGCAGGAGGACAGGGTAGGGAAGGATTTTATTTACTGTGTGTTATTACTAACGTTAAAGTGTTGGAGACCTTTGGATAAACAGCTTGGTGCTATTTTGAGACTAGAAAGTAAAAACCAAATAAACAAACTAATTTCTTCTACGGAAGTTTTTTATAGGCTTATGACAAACAGGCCAAGGGACAGATCCAGTCCTCTCACTGGGGATGAAAACATCCCCCAGTGCTGTAACTGCCTCCCAGCCACGGGCAGCTCTCCCAGCCAGCGGTGAAAGACTCTCCTCTGCAGTAGTTAGGAAAAAAAACCCCAGCATCCTGTTATCCTCCTCTTTCCACCTCACCTCCCCTGGAAAAACAAATACCCCAAGGCCCAGCAGCCAGTGAAAACAGCCAACATCTGCTGGTGTGCTGGAAGGTATGTACAGGCACTCGGCTGGGGGAAGGGGGAGAGGAGGGGGCTCCAGCACAGGAGGCTGGGGCGCAGGGTACACCAAGGCCGGGAATGATTTCTTCAGCTGGCAAAAACCTGCTCGGTTTGGAAGGGACCAACAACCAACAACACACTGTTCCCTTTTCAAACCCATTTTGCAAAAGCAAAGAGCCCAGCGACACCAAAGTTTGTGCTGAAATGCCCCATAAGGGCAAAGATTTCATCCAAGAGGTGTCTGTGCCCCAGAACTGCTGCCTCTGCTTTTCAGGAAACACACAGAGGCTTGTAAAACAGGGAGAGACAGAATCTCTCTGCCTTCCCCCTCTATTTCCAGTTTGCTCCTTTCACTGCCTGGGCTGCAGCAGCAGCTCACCTAATTAAGCAGTTTGCATTGAACCCCCTTCCCTTGACTGACAGGGACGGAATGTGCTGTATTTTGCTGGCTTATTTCTGAAAATGAATAGAAAGAGGATGAAAAGAAAAAAAAACAGGAGAGATGCAACAGGCTGGCTCCGAGCTCTGCTGAACATGCCTCGGGAAGATGAATCTATACATTCAACCTCTTTCATCCTGTCAGGTTGTCATTTCATCAGTTTTACTGCATAACCAGATGAGGAAAAAGACCAATTTTTTCCATTTCTCCTGCATTCTTGCTCCAAAGCCCCCACGCAGCCACATCTGCACCTACCTCTGTGCTCTCCACTGCTGAACTAGGAAATATTATGCCTGGCCACCACTGAAAACCAGTACACTGCGTAAAAACCCCAAGCCTGGATTTGAAAGGTGTGTGGCATATGCAGAGCAGCCACAACAGCTTCAAGGCCCCTCTCCTTCCCTCTCTGCCTCTGAGAGGGTTTATCCCTGCTCTGCACAATGCCCAATGCAGCGGGACTTCCCCAATGCACCACACTCCTGCTCTGCTCCCAGGGGTGGACAGGTTGAATTTAACCCCCAGCTGCCTGATAGCGAGGCCATCTGCCTGTCCTGGCTGTCACTGGGAGGAAGGGACACGGCAGTGGGGATCAAAGCAGGATGAGAGGGACCTGCTTGTTCCTCCTGTTAAATACAGAGCAGTGATTTTCACCTTCTGATCCACAGACTGACCTGTCTGACTACAGTCACCCACCATTCCCCAGTGGCACATCCCCAGCAGAGAAGCCAGATTGTGGGGTAAGCCCCTAGGCAGGAGCTTGCTGCAAGGATGAAAAGGACTCTGGGGCTCAGCATGGAAATGGTAGCAGTGGGAGATCAATGGCACTGTCAGGGACCAAGTGAAGGATGCTCTGGAGCCCAGGGATCTGCCCAGTGCTCTGCAGTGAGCCCTGTCTGGGCACTTAAAGGGTACCGATGGGACCTGGGTGCTCCACCACAGCCTGGGTGCAGGAGCTGATGTGTGAGTGATGTCTCCAATGCTGCCCTGCTCTGAGGAATGCCCCTCCCCCAGGGGAGCACAGGAACATGGAAATCAATGCTGAAAGGTTAACAGGCTCTGTTAAGGTCACAGGGGAAGAGCTTGTCTCAGGGATGAAAAGAGGCAAATGGCAGCACCTCAGGAAGACGAGACTGGCAGCCAGAGTACAGCCAAGGAAAGCAAAGCATGGTGGAACTCCCCTCTGCGACAGGGACACGTCCCTTCCCTTATCTCCTCATGACAGCTCATGACCGAATTCCCTTCCCTTATCTTCTTATGATGGGTTCAAGTGTGACCCTTCACTTGCTTGGATATCACTAAGCATTTACCCAAGGACCCCACAAGCTGTGATCCTGCTGCAGCCCATCAGCCTAGAAGCCAAGCAGTGGGATGATCCATGGTCTCATGTACCTCACAGAATAAACCAAAGAGGGTCGAGAGTAACAAACACAACTCCATTCAGTCCTGACAATGGGGCTTCAGCTGCTTGTTGGCTCTTTGGTGTCTGTTTCCTTGGGTGATACCAGCTGGAGGTGAAGGTGTTTCATGGCTATGGGCACTCAAGGTGTTACTGGGTCTAACCAGCTGGAAAATAGGTCAGTGAAACCAGACAAATTTGTCATGTTTTGGTGTCAGAATTGCAGATCAGCTAGAGAAGTACTGGGACCTGGATGAAGGCTCTTTGGAAATTACAACTCAAAACCTGAAGAACCCAAAGAAGAAACCCCAGCCTTTGCATTGGATTTAAGTCAAAGGTAAACCTTTCCAGCTCAAACCCTTCTGTGAATGTGGATGTTCTGCACAAGCAAGGGCTCTCTCTCCTCTCTTACCTGTCTTCCCGGTTGCGATCCAGCGAGTAGAACTGCTTCCGGAGCCACCTGGATGGAGAGGCACAAACACACACTCAGCCCCAGCTCCTCAACGACAAGCCCGTTTGGTTTGCTCCTGTCTCTGGAAGATGCTCAATGTCACACTGCCTACTCCCACAGCCCTCTTCCTCCCTGCTGGGCTCTGCTCCCCTTCCACAGGCAGCCGATGCTATTTTCACACAGGCAACCTGCCCCCCTTTAAAACTGTCTCTGCCTGAAAGAGATAAGACAACAAAAAAATCAGAGTTTTTCTCTTCTACAGGCCTGTGCCCTGAACTGCTACAGATAACACAGGCTGTGCACACACAGAACCATCTGGCTTGTGGTAAAGCTCCTGTTCCCTGCATGCATGAGATCAAACTCAGGCCAGCAGGTCACTGGGATGAAGGCTCTCGAGGGCAGAGGCAGGAGTGCCAGGACAGTGTGGCTCAGAGAGGGAATTAGATGTTGTCACTGTGCTCATCTTTTTCTGTCAAAAAAAGAACAGAAAACGGAGAAGAAAAACAAAACAAAACAAAAAAACAACAAAACAAACCAAGTGCAGGACAAGGACAAATTTCTCACCTTTCAATCTGCAGGGGGGTGGCAGCCCTCAGAGTGTCTGCCACCAGCCAGTTCAGCCCCTTGATCCACATATTGACCTCGTCCTCGGAAGTGGCTGTGGAAAGCGCACAGGAGAAATGGGAAGAAGGGATGTAGAAGCTGATCATCAACTCACACCTCTAGGGACTAGTCCCAGCACCTTAAATCCCCTGTTCCTTCCTTCATCCCCTTTCTGACAACAGATCCCTCCCAAGCAGATGCTCTGGCCGGGTCCTCTCCCTGATGAACTCCTGCTGCCCTCCCGTGTGCTGTCCATGGCTGGCTGCCCCCTTGATCCTGCATGTCATGCGTTCCACAAGACCATGGACTGTTAGAAATAGGTGTTGTCTGTCAGCTAAACTGCAGGCACTGATTATGAGCCTGTTCTCCATCGGAGGAGACTCAACAACATGAACCTCACCTCTTTCAAGAGCAAAACATAAGACTGGGTGCTCCAAGTCCAGATTAAGTTGACAGAGGTGTTGAGGAGAGCTAAGACCAACACCTCCGGGGTACCAAGTCTTTGTGAGTTACTCTTTGGCACTGGCAGTATTTTCTTGCTCAGCATTACAAAGCAGAAGCGAATGAGATTTTACCACTTCATGCGTGGGGCTGGTTACACAATGCAGCTGATAAACACCAACATGCCAAGCTGAGATAAAACACGGGATTTCAAGCACACATGGGCTTCAGTTCACTCAATTTTGGGGTTTCCTGGGTGAATGAACTTAACTAGGAGTTGAACATGCACCCATCAGGGAACCAGTGTCACGTCCTTCCAAAAACACCTCCTCAGTGTGGCTGAAAACAACATCTGCCCAGGGATATGCCCCAGCTCACTCATGGAAGGATGCATTGGAAATTAGGGTCCTCCAGTGATGAGGTGCCAGCCCAGCCCTGCCCTGGCACAACCCCGGGGCCATGAATGCTTTACCTTGCAAGCTGAGGGTCTTCAGCCGGAATTCTGTGCCATAGAGGACAACGAAGCAGTGAGACTGGTCCAGTCGGAAACATGGATCCTCCTGGTACCGGTCAAAATCACGTGAGTTTTTTCCTGGACGAATCTCTTTGATTTCACGAATATCCACTAAGAGAAAGGGAACACAAAAGGGGAGTTCAGCCAAACAACTTGCATTTCCCATAAAGATGGAGAAGAGTGGGCATGGATAAAGTGGTTTTAGTCATCTGAAGAGCTGGGTTACCACCCATTGCATGATGGCAGACCCAGGCATGCCTACAGCACTGGGTTTCCCTGGCTATGCTGGAAAACAAGGATGGGATGGATGGCTGCCCTGGCCCTCGCAGAGAACTGACAGACGTCTTAGGACAGTGGGCAGGTCCTGGACATGGTGCCCTGTAGAGGAACCCACTACATTCAGGCAACAAGTGACCATCACAGCAGCATCCTAGTCCTCTCCTGCCACCACTAATGGCATGGGCTGAAGAGGCACACAGAGCTCTAGCAAAGTCCTGGCAGTCTGGTGCTCAGCACAGCCACAGATGCCCAGGTCCCCCCAGAGAAGTCGTCCATGCTTCTCACCTTTGACAAGCCCTCTCAAGAGTCGCAGCTTGCTCCTCAACCTTTCAAAGCAGCACAGCAATCTTATCACTTATCTTTCACATGTCTCTTTCCACGCGCACATGGTTGTGCAAGCCTGTAAGCACAGGCCCTTCTAACTGGTTCCTAGGAAGCCTCCTCAGCCACCTCTGTGTCCTCCAGATGTCTCACCTGCAGCGATCCCCAGACACCATGAGCAGAGGTCAGCGCTGCTGCCAGCTCCTTTGCCCTTTAGCTTCACCCCTCGCACTTTCCTCTTCCTCCATCCAACATACATCTGCAAACTGCACCATTTTTTTTTATTCCTGTCTTTCAAGACAGAAGCTTGTAATCTTTTTTTTTTTTTTTTTTTTTTAAGAAAGCTTTTCTACAGCAGTGAACCCTCTGAGGGCACAGCCTCCTGCCCAGCTGGATGAAACCCTGTTTGCAGCTACCCCCTCTTAAAAACACTGTAGATTTAAAATCCACTCCTCCCTAAATTCAAGTTAGATACAGAAATGTGAGTTTATTCTTGGTTTAAATGACTTGAGGGTGGCCCTGTCTCTCCACTCCCTACTTTCACCCCAAATTATGTCTGTATTTTCTGACATCTCCCCTCTGCCCCACTGGCACCCTCCCAGCTCTTCTGAGGATGCCCAGAGCAGCTCCTGCCTTCACACGTGTTGCCTTCACCAAGAGACCTCTGTCCTTCCCCAGCCAAAGAGAGATGAAACATTGATCACCTCTGTGTGGTATTCAAAGGCCACAGAAGGAAGCACAGTGCAAAGATCAACCAAGCCCAGCCTCTGGAGATCCAGTTGTGGTGGATCTGCCACAGCTCTAGTGCAGGTTTGACTACAGCAATGCTCCCATGCCATCCAGAGAGAAAGCATTCAAAAAAGCATAAAACCAGTCAAATCTCCAGAGATCATTTGAATTACAGAAACCACCAGAGAGGTCTGGTATCAACACCCTGAACATATGCAAGGTGCTGGTTACAGCCAGGGCTGAGGGAGCTGGGGTAACAGCTCAGGGCTCCCACATCTCACAGACTTGCACCAGACATGTAAAACAAGTCCTACAGACTTTTTTTTTTTTTTTTTTTTTTTTTTTAAGTAGTGGCAGTGGCAGGGGGTCATTGTTGGAGGGCAAGCCCAGATTGCAGAGGAAAGCTCCAAAAATTGCATCTCATGCCAGGTGAGAGATGGCAGGGTCCCAAGGTGATGAAGCTGGTAATTCATTTGGACAGCATGTCACCCTGGCCAGGGTGGGGTTGGTGTCTGCAGGGAGCTGTTCGTTATCCTCATGCACACCCACAATGTCAATGTGCTTCCTCCTCAGTGGATGAAGAGGGCATGATGAACTGCGAGCAGCCAAGCCATGGTCAAAGAAAACCCTCAGACGGTGCCCACCAGATGATGGCTAGGGCAGGACAGGCAGCACCAACATCACACCAGGCCTCTGGAACACAGGAACAGCACCGTTCTAAGGGTATTAGGTTTTATAGAGCTGGTGTCACACCTCAGCAGCTGTCCCCGGTGAGACAAGCCAAAGGTCACCAAGCATAAGGCTGCAGTGTGATCATAAGGGACATCCCAGGATGGCAAGGGCCAACCCAGGCAGGTCCTGGCAGTGAACAGCAGGGTGAATACTGGTGTGGGGCTGGTGAGGAGGCAGACCTGCTGGGCTACCTGTGGCAGGGGTGAATCTCATGGTGCAGCTACAACATCATCCTGGCAGCTTCAGCTGTGGTGTGTGGAGAAGAGGAGCAGATAACTCAAGCCAAACCCCTGAGCTGTGCTGCTCCACAAAGGGCAGCTGTGAGCATGCCAGAGCACTGGACACCAAGTGAGGAGAAAGAGCTGAAGAGACTCAGGTAAGGGAGCAACTCACAGCCTCCCTCCCTGAAGGAAATTCTGGGAAAGGATTCTCATTGCCATCAAATAAAAGAGAAATCAACAACAGCAACAAGAGGTAAAAAAAAAAAAGGCAATAAAAAACAACCCACAAAAAAACAAACAACCCCCCCCCCCAAACAAACAAAAAAAACAAAAACCCAAAACAAACCAACCAAAACAAACCCAAAACACAATGCAACAAAACCCAAACCCAAGAATCTTCACTTCCTGGAAAAATAGTTTCTTAAACGCTCAGGGGAATCAAATAACAACATTTCTGAGTCACGTTTCCTAAGCAGATGATGCTTGTGAGCAATGCAGGATGGAGATTACTGCAGACCTGGTGCGTAATTCATCCCAATTAAACTCCACTTACTGCACTCGCTGTGGATCAACTCACCTTTCATTTCAATTCAGAACAAGACGGAAATGTGACCTGCCCATCACCCGCAGCAGCCGCCGACAGCGCAGACCGGCAGTGCAGGAGATGATGCTCGCTCTGAACACGCTCACGGCAAGGCAGGCACAGGACTTGCCTTCGGGGAGACTTGTGAACCTTATACAAGGAACGTGGGATCCTCTCTTGGCAGGACACACCACGCAGCACCGCGGTGTGCATCTGGAGATGGTGGCAGCCTGACACAGGACGTGTCCGGACAGATCAGGGTTGGAAAGGACCTCTGGAGATCGAGTCCAACCCCCCTGCCAGCACAGGATCACCCAGGGCAGGCCACACAGGAACAGATCCAGGCAGGTTTGAAAGTCGTCAGAGAAGGAGACTCCACAACCTCTCTGGGCAGCCTGGGCCAGGCTCTGTCACTCACAGTAAAGAAGTTTTTCCTCATGTTGAGGTGGAACTCCCTGTGTTTCACCTTGCTACTATTACCTCCTGTCCTATCACAGAGCACCACTGAAAAGAGCCTGGCTCCTTCTACTTGACACCCACTCTTCAGATATTTGTAAAGATTAACAAGATCCCCTCTCAGGCTTCTCTTTTCCAGGCTAAACAGCCTCAGGTCTCTCAGCCTTTCCTCATCAGGGAGATGTTCCAGTCCCTTCATCATCCTCGTAGCTCTCCGTTGGCCTAATACTAATATATAACCTTCCAAAGCTCAGCAGCTCGCAACAAGAGCACAGAAAGACCCAGTTCCCTGGGGCTGCACAGGGAGGACAGAGAAGCTCCCTAAAATGAGTGTGTGACTTTTTAAGGCACCCTTTGGAAATGAGTTGGCTGGAAGTTCAAACATCAGCATGCCCCGAACCTGCCCGTGTGCTCACATCCTTAGTGACACAGCATGTTAGTTCAGCCCTTAAAAAAAAGAATCACAGCAAAGGTCTCTGCATCCAGGACACACACGGCAGGGCTGAAGGCTAACCCTGTCTTTGAAGGATGCAGGGCTTGACCAATGCAGTGGGTAAGAACCGGCAGCTGAATAGTTTACCAGGCGGTAACTACTCAGGGAAGGTGCCAAAATATTAACAACCTTTGCACCACGCTGAGAAGGTCTCATCTCCGCTCTGAGATGCTGCAGTGTGCTAACCACGGCCTGCACTCACCTCTTGCTGCACAGAGCACCGGAGGGTTAGTAAGCAATAAGACAGAGCTATTGTTCCAAGCTGTGTACCTCAAATCCATGCAATGGTGAGAGCCCCGGCGCAAGCGAGGCACTTACCAAGGGCAGAAGCATGCAGGAGGTTCCTAAGGCCAAGGGCAGCTTCGGCGAGGACCACGTACCCACCCAGAGGGAGCGGGACAAAAACCTCCAGCCCATGCACGCTTGCAGCTGCTTGCTCGACTCTCTCATCCTCCCAAACGTGCCTGCGTGTGCTGGGGAGAATGCGGTTTAGGGTTTGGTTTGTGCAGCCCTCGGCAGAGCAGCCTCTCCTCACCATCTCTAGGGGCTCAAACACCTTCCCGGCCCCATTGCAGCATGGAAGGAAGTGACTCTTAGCAGGAAGCACAGCAAGCACAAATGCCACCATCCTGACCAAGTAAGCACTGAAACGCTGCTTCCCTGCACCAGCCCCTGTCTGCATCCCACTGCAGATCCTCCCTCCAGCACCCCTCTGCCAGAGCAGGACTGGGAGCCACCATGCACAGGGGAAGAAGAGACGAAGCCATCTCCCTATAGCTCAGGTCTCGCCAGGCTTTTCTGTCACTGACTTTGCTCGTCTCACCTCCACAAGCTGCAGTGGCTCCTGGGGGGAACCCAGCTTTGCAGAGCAGCAGCCAGGGCCTGCTGCTGCCAGAGCACAGAGCCAAGTGGTGCAGAGCCTGCTCCGGGTGGGTTTTGCATCCTGGGCTCAGCACTTCTCAACCTCAGCTTTGCTACCAGTAGAGGAGTGCAGGCAAGCTCACACCCAGCTCCTGGGCTTGCAGGTAATGGAGGCAGAGCCTATGAGCCCCAACTCCCCGTGGCCTCCCCCAGCTCGCACTAACTCCTCTCTCCCATGCCTGGGTGCCACTCTCCCCATCCTCCCGCCTGTCCCCACCTCCGCCACGGCCAGGCGCGTTACTCCAGACAAGCCGAACTCCAGCCTGTAACTATTTCCATCGCAGCGTGCGAGAGCCCCAGTCAAACCCGTCCATCTCCGCTCGCCCCAGCCGCCCTCCTGCCAGGAAACAGGAAACCCAGCACCCGCGGCAGCCGCCCGCCCCGCCAGGCCTGGGCCACCCTTGTTTTTCAATTGCCCCCGGTCTGCTCCCACAAGCGCCGTCGGCTGCCGATCCCACGCACTTGGATCTGCTCCCCAGCGCCTGCATTCGCTTGGGCAGAGCCCTGCAGCTTTGCAAACCTGCAGGGAGGGTTGTGGGGGGAGCCTGGACCCCCCAGGGCAGGCAAAGGAGCCTGTCAGCCAGCCTTGAGCAGGGAGCGGAAATTAAAAAGGAGAGGGCAGATGAGCAGAGCTGAGCTGGAAGCACAGCTGAGGTTCTCCACGAGTGCAATGAATGAAGAACTTCAGGGTGCATGCTGGAAGTGTGGCCAGCAGGTCAAGGGAGGTGACTCTGCCCCTCTGCTCCACTTTGGTGAGATCCTCCCTGCAGTGCTGGGTCCAGCTCTGGAGTTCTCAGCACAGGAGAGACAGGGACCTGTTGGAGCAGGGCCCGAAGAGGCCACCAAAATGATCTGAGAGCTGGAACCACTCTGCTGTGAGGCCAGTCTGAAAGAATTGGCGTTGTTCAGCCTGGAGAAGAAAAGGCTCTGCACCTTGGGCCCTTGCTGGAAAAGGCCTACCAGGGATGCAGCCAAAAACTAGGGAATGAGTATCTGGTATGGCCCTAGCATCATGGATCACATGCATGCCTGGGCAGAGGGACAAGTGGCAGGTAATCCAGGATGAACCCTTCTGAGTTAAGTACCCTGTCACCATGGTGAGCCACATCTCCTCCTCTCCATGTTGCCCTTCTCCCAGAGCATGATGTAGAAGGCAGCAGTCACCGCAGGAGGTAGAAACTGGTCTTCATCTCATGCAGACAGTGGCAGAAGGAGGAAGAACTTGGTGCCACAGCAATAGCAGAGGTAGAGGGCATCTCTCTGCTGGCATATAAACCCTGCTGTGGTCTAGCAGGACTAAGATCTCTGAGCAGGGACCAGCAGCAAGCAGGGAACAGATGAGCAGTGGATGAGACAGGAGGCCTGGAGTACATTGGCCACTCTCCAGCCCTCCCAGGCAGGCGTGCAGGCAGCAGCCAGCAGAGGCTCAGGAAAGGAGGCAGCAAAGCCCATCCAGCCCAGAGATGCTCTAAGCTCCTCACGCAGTTCCGCGTTGCACGCTGAGCCGTGCCACAGCCGTGCAAACAGGTTGTGCCTTCACAGCCTCCCAAACTTCCTCCCAGCCTGCCACCAGCAGAAAGGCCTGGCCCTCCACTGGCCTTCAGCATTTAAAAAGAAAAGACGCGGTCACATTTCTGGGCAAAGAGCCTTTTCTTCAGCAGAAGCGAGTTGCATCAGAAAGAAAAAGCTGACCCCAGATCCAACCCCTGCACCATTTGGAAAAAAAAAACCAACCAAATTGCCCTCTGGTTACATGAAAACCAGATCCACCCTTAAAGTCATTTAAAACTGAAACTTCATCCAAGCCTCATTTAACCGCTGATGGATTGGGTGTTGCAACGTGTAAGGAGAAGGACACCCTGGAAGGGGCTCCCAGGGTTCCAAAATCTCCACCTCCAGAGGAGTTTTAGAAAGAAGTAAAACCGATTAAATAAATAAATAAATAAGGCTGACAAAAAGAGGGTTCAGCCCAGCTTACCCTCCAGGGTGGATTTAACAGAGACAGCCTCCAAGGAAACACCCACCCCCTCAACAAGCATCACTCGGTGCAGTGCGTCTCCCTGGGGACAAATGGTGCAGTGACAGCCCCATGGTCACCCCCAGCCCAGCTTGACCTCAGCTGGCTGACACAGACTGATCCTGCCCCAGGGCAACAGAAAAGCCTCCAAGCTCCTCTCTCTAGCAAAGAAAGAGAGTTTTTAAAATAAGAAGTCTTTCTACTACTAAGAATCATAGAATTACCGAATGGTTTGGGTTGGAAGGGACCTGTAAAGCTCATCCAGTCCAACCCCCCTGCAGAGAGCAGGGACTTTTGCAACAAGAGCAGGTTTCTCAGAACCCCATCCAACCTCACTGGAAGGGTTCCAGGGATGGGGCATCAACCACCTCCCTGGGCAGCCTGGGACAGGGTCTCACCACCCTCAGTGTAAAAAATTTCTTCCTTCTCTCCAGTCTGAATCTCCCCTGTTAGTTTAAAGCCATCATCTCTTGTCCTGTTGCAACAGGCCCTGCTCAAAAGTCTGTCACCATCTTTCTGACAGACCCCTTTAAGTACTGGAAGGCTGAGATAAGGTATCCCCAGGGATTTACCTTCTCCAGTCTAAACAACCCCAAATTTAACATTGTGGATCCCACTGAGCTCAGCCCTGCGTTCATCCCCAGCCTTCCAACTACTGGGAGGGTGCTGGGAGGTCAGACCCTCAGCAAAAGGCTGTTGAGGGAGAAAGAATTAAAAAAAAGACACAACCTGTATATGCACGTGGGTAAAAATAAATCTACTATGCAACAACATGGAGAAAAAAGCAGCACCACCTCCCTCTTAATATTGCAGCAAAAGCCCCTGAAATGGATTCTCAGGCCAGCAGTGGATATCAGGAGCAGCAGGAGCCTGGGGCAGGATTGCAGCCAACCTCCTCGTGCTGGGGTTCACCAGCTGGTTTATCACCCCGCCAGCAACCTTGCTCTGCACCCACCCAACGCTTCAGATTCGCTGACTGCAACCCAACACTGCTCATCACAAAAAAAACCAACAAAAAACCACACCAAAAAACCCAATGCAAAATCCCCCATGATTTCAGAGGAACGGTCGAGCGTGTGCTAAGTGCTTTGCTGGATGGGGGCCAGTGTGTTCAGCACCTCGCTGTCTGGAGCCCATCGCCTGCCCTTCGCTAGTTATCAAGCCCCTTCCGCCTGTGAAGCTCTGGGTGAGCCCCAGGCAGAGCCAGCCCACCGGGGCTGCTGGAGGAACCGGGCGGACAGTAACTGGGCTGGACTGCAAAAATTAAGGTGGCCCTTAATGAAACGCACATTGCACCCACCACGAACACGAAAAAGCGGGGCCCTGTGCTTTACATCCCCCCCGGCAAGAAGCACAGCAGGAACCCCGGCCCATGAGGAACCGATTTGCAAAGGAAGAGATGAGTCTTTCATTAGTACAGGTTCTCAGGGTGACGATCGCTCAACCTCTCAACCCTGCAAGCTTCCCTTAATCCACGAGACTAAAGCAGACAGTGTAATGGTGAATTAAACGTCTCTGCACAGAGAGGCGGCGACGAGGTTACTGCATCTTCCTCCCGGCCACGCTCGCTGCCCTCAGCACTGCTGTGCAGCAGCGATCAGGTTTCCGAAGGACAATCTCATGCCATTAATGGATGGCTTATCCAGACAGGACAACAAGAAACCAGCTGAGGCCTCTCATTTGACCTTACTACTTTTTCAGAGGTCTGAGGCTGAGGCATCTGTGGAGGCCAACATAAACACCAAACCAGCAGCGCCCAGCAAATCCCTCGTCCTCTTGTGAACTAAAAATGGCTGTGCTGCACCAAAACCCTGTGAAAAGCTCTCTCAACCCCACTGCTGTCAGGGAGGAACGTGGTCACCACACTGGTGCTCAAGGGGCCACTGGGTCCCACTGCTCTTGTTGCTGCAATGCGCAGGTACCTCTCCTGCCTCAGGAGAAGATGAAGATAAAACTATTTTTTCCCCCAGACTTGTCTCAGTTGTGCCTCAGGCTGCTCCAGCAAATCGCTTCAATCTCACCTGCTTCCTGCATCAGCAAACAGCCATTTTTGCTCCAAGCCACTGGGTTTTGCTATGAAGCAACTGTCACATTAGCTCTACCCCTGAAGCAGCAACATCCACCCAGAGAGCACCTTGGAGTGAAAAAAACCACCCTCAGTAGGCTCGAGATGGGACAACAGGGAGCACCCATTAATCGGGATGCCTGGGACCAACCGGCCTGGATCCTGACTCAGATGCTGGCTCGCCTCTCAACGATCCCTGTCAATCAGCATGGAGCCGGAGGGTTTGGCAGAGAGCCCGAAGGCCGCCCTGGGAGCCGGCACCTCTGCCCAGACATGGGCATCGTAGCCGGGCAGCCCACGCGGGGCACGCAGGGACGTGCCAGCTGCTCTGCAGGCACCAACGCTTCCTGCCTGCGCCCCCGGCTGCCGCTGCACCCCTGGGCCACGTGTCCTGTGGCTTCTGAGCTCCAGTTCCTCCCTCCCTCCCTCCTCTGTCCCCCTCCCAAATCCTTATCAACTGCAGAGGAAACTAGAGGAGATGTGCAGGAAGATTAGGAGCTGCTGCGCAGCTGCACTGCTCTGCGGGTCGGAGGAGAGGATGCGAGGAACTGCCCTTCCCTCCTCCATCCCACGCACCTACATTACAGGCTGGAGCAGAGAGACAAAGGTCCTGCCCAGACATCACCCTGACTCTACAGAGCGCTGTGGAACTCTCCTCAGGTTGACCCAGACCTTGCTGCTCCACCAGCTTTAGCCTCTCACAGGTGGCCTTCAAGAGCTCACCAACATCCTCCCAATGCTAGAAGCAGCAGCAGCTGTGGGCCAGCAGCTGCCTATCCTGTATCGTCAGCACATCTCTCCCACTTAGCTACAAGAAAATATGAGTTAAAAAACCAAAGCTGATGCCCCAAGTGAGCAAAGCAGGATGCTGCTACCTCACAGCTTCTGCCCACAGCCCAGCACAGACTGGGGACTAAAAGCTGGTCTCAGCTTCCCAGGGATGACTTCATGCTGAGACCCACTTGGCCTGAGCCACCTCCCTGACACCGTGTCCGTGACCATTGCATGACCGTAGCACAGCTGAGAAGGTGGCATGGGACCCATCTCAACCTCTGCTGGGCTGCATGGCCTTGGGCAAAGCACTGTAGCTCCTTCCTCACCCCCCACTGCACAGCCCCCTCAGTAGCACCGCTGGAGCCATACGGACATGGACAGTGTGTCACCAGGGGACCACATCAACTCAGAGCACCTGCTATAAATGCCACACCAGTACATCCATCCCAAGAAACCACAACAGCAAATAAAGCAAAGGAGCAAAAGTGGGACACTGATCCCAAGACATGGTCACTTCTTGCAGTTGCAGCTTAAGCCCGTGAAGAAGTACCAAGAACCCCCCAGTCCCCAAATCCTTCCATGTTCCATGAGCAGCCCTATGAGGAGGGGTGAACCCTGAGCAGCACAAACAGCCTGTGATGTATGAAAGCAGGGTCACAGCTCATGGCGCAGAATCCATGGGAGCTGGGAAGCATCCCCCTCACTGGACACGAGTGATCCCCAGGAGAGCGAACAACACATCGCCCTGTCCCTACAGCATAGCCCTGTGAGGACAGTGGTGGGGAGCTCATGGAGACAGGCAGCTAGATGGCAAAAACCAGGCGAGGGCCCCAGAAATCCCCCTCCTGGGAGGCTTTAGGGCTCCCTTTTGTCCTCCATTGAAATTTTGTCTGTGTAAAGTTGTGGGATTTTGGATTCTACCAAATCTCAAGCTGGGAAACTAAGGCTGCTGGTCATATCCACTCCCACGTGCAAGGCTGTGTCCATGAGAACTCTGGACTTGTTGCACTTTCACCACATGGGACACGGGATCACCTTTCCACCCCAAATAAGCGCAGAGGTACTCCAGTTAGGGTAAAGCCCCAGTTTTTGCCTGCACGGATGCTGCTTTGAAGAAGTCAGTGTCCCTTCCCCAGACAAAGTAAGGCTGGTGGCCTGCAGAGCCACCCTTCAGTCATCAGCCTGGTCTTTTTGAGAGGCACAAGCTTCCACTGACTCAAATGGAAAGGGGAAGCTTGGCACCGGTGCTTCTGGACAGGCAGTCTGTCTAGGATGGCTCCACAAGCCACCCCCAAGGTGACCTTCTTCCTGAGTAGCAAAGTCTCCACCCCCCTCAGCCCAGCCTGGGTGAGATGCGTAATGACCTTACAGGAGCACAGTAAAACAGAGGGAGGCAGAAGATGTGTGAGCACAGCTTCTCCAGCCTGGCTCTGCCACTCCCCTCCCTCCTGCCCAGGCAGACGTGCAGTGGGAAGGTTCGAGAGGCACGACAGAGGAATCGATGGGGCACCCAGCACAGCACTGCTCCTCAGCACCCAGCTGGGAGGGATACTCAAGGAAGTCGCTCCTCGTGCAGGTGCCTCCCCCTGAAGGGCCCAACAGGGAGCATTTCTGTGCAACATGCCCACGTGCCTCTCCTTGAGCTTACACAGTCACTGATGTCCCCAGCTGGAGGACTCCAACCCATTGCCAGCACTGCCTGGGAGGGGAAGGGGATGGGACCAAGCAGACTGGCAAAATTCAAGCAGGAAACAGGAGCAGATGTGGCAATCCAGCAGCTCCTGGGTGCTCAAGGCAGTACAGGCACAGCTCACGGAACAGCCAGGAGCTTAGCAAGGCCAACAAGGAAGCCCTGGCAGAGGTGGATCTGAGGACCTGGGTAGGCAATGGCAGCATACTGTCCTTGGAGCTCTTTGGGGATTTCTGCACCCAACATAGGTGCCTTCTTGACTCTTTCATGCCCAGGGAGTCATGCCCCACAACAAAGCAAATAGAGACGAGAGTGACCACACTGTCTCCAGGACAAGGCAAAGGCAAGGAGTGAAAACTGAAGAGCAGAAAAGATTTGTCACACTGGCAGCAAATGCCAGTGATGCTCAGATGCCATGACTCACTTCTCATCTACCCCATCAGACGATGCAATTGAGTTTCCGTGACAGCGATTTGACAGCAAAGATGAGCGCTGGCCAGGATGCTCAACAGGCAGCCATGAGATGGCTCGTTCCTGTCCCTGCCAGGGCTTGAGCCCTTCAGTGTCAGCGCAAAGTTGGGAAGAGAAGAATAGGGTAAAGATCCCATCTGTTGCTGAGCCATTTGAGGTCACCACTGCAGCCTGACCTTTTCCTCCCCCATGCTCAACTCAAAAGCTGTTCTCAGACAGCAAGGACTGAGTCTTCACTAAAGCACTGATGTGATTTTCAGATGTGTGCCATTATCTGCAGGAGAGACCCCAGAGGGTTGTACCATCTCCAGCGATCACACAGGGAGTAGCTGAGGCACCTCCTCATCTCACCTCCTCGGATTCTGCCATGTGAGTCCCTTCCACCCGCTGCACTGTGAACAAGAAAGGCAGATTTACCAGAGCAGATGCTGGTGAAATCAAACCTGCTCTGTCCCAAAGTGATTAAAACCAGAAACAATTCATCTCCTCTTTTCTTTTCAACCAGTTTTGCTCTATCTGCACTAACCCTGATGGGACCTTTCTGATGATGCTGGCTTCACCTTCCATCTTCAAGGCAAGGGTATGGTTGATAACCTGGCAATGGCATCTTCTTACAGCACTGAACTACTGAAGATCTCCAGGCACTGAGCAGATACTACCTAAGCCACACACCACCCTAGCAGAAGACCTTATCTTCAGTTTACGTGGGAGAAGCAGGAGTTCTTGGTAATGGTCTTCACGTCAGACTCCCCTGCTACTTGGGTTTGTTTTTTTCATAATGACCTCACCTAGGATTCATTTGGTCCCCAGAACTGGAGACCTCCTCCTACCTGCACAGTGACCTGCTCCATAATTAATACTAAATGTGATGCCTGTGGGACAAGAGCTGGCAGAGGTACCTGCACATGGCAGCTCAGAGAGACGAGGCAGGAGGTTCTCTGCTTCTGTTCTGATGCAGCCCCAGGAGCATGAGAACCTTGTCCTTCTCTCACACTGAAAAGGACCAGGTCAGGTGGCACCCAAACACTCAACAAACAAACTTAGTCAACCGCTCAACCCCCATCTCCACCAGCTGGAAAGCAGATTTATGGGGCACAGGTTTCCAGGGCAGGGTGCCAAGATGATTCAAGTCCTCTTGGATATCCCATGCTCCCAACACCACTGAGCCCCTGCCTGCAGCCACCCCAGTTATCTGATCTGGCTTACAAGCTGGGACCACAGGTGCAGACACAGCCACTGGACAGGGTGAGGAGGAGGGATGAAGGACACACTGGCACACACAGGAGGGATGTCCTTTAATCAGCACATCACCCAGCAAGTAAACAGGAAAAAGCCTCTCAAGCAGCTGCTCTACCCAGTGTCCCCCCAGTGCACAGCCTGCTGTGACAGCCTTCCTTCATGTCCCTTCTTGGTGACAACAATTTCCAACCCCGGCCAGGATGGCTCTAATGCGGAGAGGTGCTCATGTGGAGCAGGATGGGGCCCTGCACAGTGCAAGCCCAGGAGGAGAGAGCAAGGTAGAAGTGGGGGAAGCTCCAGCAGAGATGGAGAGCAGGACACTGCCACCTTGGACCAGCTCATTGTGTCAGGGGGCAGCAGAGCAGCCAAGGATCGCTGAGCATCACCGAGAGCACAGTGGCCCTTCCACATCCATCCCTCCCAGCACCACAGTCCCAGGCAGCACAGCTCTGGGTGTGATGATTTTGTGTCAAGGCAGGGGAAAAAAAAAAAAGAAAAAGAAAAAAGTCACATTCCATGAAAATAAATGCATTTGTAATGGGCTGGGGAGATAAAGCAACACACAGGACACGGTTCTGTCTCTTCTGCCATGGCCACTGGCCACTTCATCCTCGAGGCCAGTGGACAAAGTCAGCTCAGAAAAGCAATCTGTTGGTGGAAGCAGGACCATGACCTTCAGTGGGATAATTCTGAACCACCGATGCAGGTTTGCCTCCTGCAAGCAGCCAGGCCTGCACTGGGGCACCCTATCAACAGCACAAGGAGATACGACTGACCAAAACCTCAGGACAAGCATTTGCAAGCAGAAGGTAGGACTTGCAGAGGAAAGCAATGGAGATGTCTGCTCCAGACTGGAGGCTTCCCATGGCTCTCCAGTCAGGACCTCCTATTCCAAATAGGAGCTGAAGAGCCACCAGACCACACAGGCAGCAGAGATGGAGCTGAAAAGCAGTTTGAAAATCCCAGAGACTGAATTTCAGAGTACAGGCTGACAGCAACAAAGCTCTGCTGACTTCTTCAGATTTAGAGTTGCCAGCTTCTGGCAGAGACCTGAGCCCTTGGCCTTTGGGGTGCTCAGGGTGCTCCACAATCATGATATATCAGAGGGTGAGAAGACAAGAGGCAGCAAATTGCCCAGAGATAAGGAGAGCTGGAACGGGAGGGATGAGCCCAGCACAGCCCTCGGGCAGCGAGTCTGCAGCTTCAAGTGCTGGGGGAGCCACAGAAAGGCAGAAAATTCTCAGAAATGAGGAAGTTTCTCATTTTAATCAATGTCAAAAAGCCTCTTCCATGTAAAATAGCTCTTTGTGCAAAACAAAAATCCTCAAAACTTAAAGATTAAAACCACTTTGAAGGAAAGCTTTCTCCAGAACTATGTAGTCCCCTTGGGAATGGCTGTTGTCACAGTGACCCCCTCATGAGGGCTCTCCCCGGTCTGGGAGGCACCCTCCCAGCGCTGCCTGATGTAACACCTCCAGTAGAGAAACCATGCTCAGTGGAACAGATGAGCAAGGACGTCGGAGCGGAGGAAAAGCCATGAGATCACCACCCACCCCCGTGCACGGCAGGATACAGTCACTGTGGAGGATGTGCTGCTAGATGTTAAACCCATCTCCTCCACACCGGCAGGGCAGAGCCAGCGGCAGCAAACGCCATCACAAACGAGCCAACAAGCCTCTGGGATGGTCGCAGGTTTCTGTGAGCATCCCTGGCTGTCAGACATGAAGTTGTTTTCTCCACACAGCTGCAGGTATCTGCTGAACACACAAATCTTTCTTCTTTGACCCTTCTCTAGAGAGGGGTCCTTCCAGGTGCGCTATTTCGACATCATCTTCCACCACCCGCTTTCCAAGCTTGTTGGGCCAAGGGGAAGAATGAAGAATGTGAGGGGTACCTTTCAAAAGCATTGTAAGAACTTCAAAAATCTAAGCCCCACTGAGTTCTCATTTCTACTGCCCTTAAACCTCCAAGCACACTAGAAAAGGGGGAAAAAAAAAACCAACCCAGTCTTCTCTACTGATTTCAGACATTTCCTTTCATTGTATAACAAGATTCAGCCAACGGTTTAAACTCGCAGCTGCGCAGGGGATTTGTGATCAAAGCCCCACAGCTCCCCACCACATGCTGCCAGCTCCTCCCTGCACCCCTCCTTCATCGTGTGCTTCACATCAGGTCCCACCAAACCTGCAATGGTTCAGGAATGCGGACACGACTCAAGGGGCTCTCTGTGGCCCCAGCCAGGTCAACCAGCTCACCACCAGCCCACCTTTTGGTTGACCTGCCAGTATGCAGAGAATATCACTGTTGGCCCCTTCATCTAATAAACTATGTTCCACCAGCAGTGTGGTCCTGCTGCATTTTCCAGCTGTGCAGGACTGGCAGTCACCATGCTTGACAGCAGTGGCTGATCTGGAAGAAGTCTCACAGCTCCTGCCAGCCAGTCTCATGGCCTGGATGACATGCTTGGCACAAACCACTTGCAACACAAATCCCAGCAAGATCTCACTTTGTCAGACACGGCAGATATGGACATGCCATCAAAATTCAGCAGCTTCAGAAGTTACTATCCACAGGCTGAGCTGCTGCAGCTGGTCAGGGTAGGACACACACAGAAGCTTGTGTGATCTGGCCAAAGCTGTAAGGTGGTCTCAGCTGAGCTCTTGCACTCACAGAGCTCCCACCCCAGACCAAGTGGTGGCAAATTTTACATCCCAGACAGGCTGCCCACAATGGTGCAGTGGTGTCACTTCCCAGGGGACACAACAGTCCCAGCAGCCTCTGGAGGGGAAGGTCCCAACCAAAGAGCAGTGCCTGAGTTCCCAGAATCACAAAAATTAAACAAAGACTGCACCCCTGGGACAGCGTGGCAGCCCAGGCTGCTCTCTCACACCCAGTGCTTAGGGATGGGGACCTTAGCACTGCTCAGGGACTGGGACTTCAGCATCAAGTACCCTGCCATGGAAGCAGACTCCTGCTGAGACAGCAAGCAAGCCTCTTCTCCTCCATCTGCAATCTGCAAGATATGCAGAAGGTCACACGCCTGCTTGCAATGAGCATCACTAACAGGACACATCTTTGGGGTGTTCACAGCACACACCACTGTGATTAGATAAGGGAGCTGAGCAAATGCTTTGCCGATAAGAACGGCTACCCTGGCTGAGGCAAGGGAGTGAAAACAAAGAGCAGGAGAAAGATCACAGATTGAGTCGGGTGACTGCTGGCTCAGCTCAGAGATGGGGCACGTTAAAAGTCCTGTATGAAATCCCACCAAAAACCTACCCCCGGAGATGGGAGGTGATGGCACTAAGAACATGAGGTGCTCCTCTGCAAAGCCAGATGTTCAGATCCAGCTTACTCAGATGTGGCAAGAGGAACACATGGTGTCCAGCCCACACGGCTGACTGCCCGCAGGGAGACAGCCAAGCCTCACTGCTTCTGCCCTGAAAAACCTGGAGCACTCAGGCCCTTGGTGTAGGTGAGAAGTGATCAGTCCCAACACTGCACAAAAACCTCTCCAGCGTGTTTTCATTCATGGGCTTAAAACCTGTAAGCCAATATCTTCCATGTGGCTGACTTGCAAATGAAGAAACCAGATGGATGGACAATGTGGGTGCAGGTACCACAGTGGAGCACAGGTCTCCCAGCTGGCTAGTCTCCGGCTGCTCTCTAGATTGCAGAGGAGCTTCCGAGATGCCAGTGGAGGAGGTAATTTGTGACATGTTTAACTACTGCATCAGTAGGGGTCTTCTAAGCCATTCCTTCTGGAAGACACTACCGAGAAGAGAGAGGAGACAACAAAGGGGTGTAAAGAGAGGGCAAGAGGCTGCTTCAGTTTAGAGGTGATGACCAGGTAGAACTCATTCGCTCTCCTCAGTTAAGAAATTCCCACAGCAGATCTTCAGCACTGCAAGCTTTAACCATTATGACAGACAGAAGCCACCTTTCCCACAGCAGCAATTTCTGCAATACCCTGCTTGAGGCACCTTGGGAGCGAGACGTCCTCCCCTCATCCCAGCCCTGCCTGCTGTGAGGGGCCACATCCTGCACCCATGGAGTGGTGAAGCAGGAGGAGGACCTGCCAGCACAGGACCTGTCTCGCACCCCATGAGAATCCACCTCTGAAGTTTGTCTATCCTTGAAAGCCATTTCTGGTTTGCTCCCTTCTCAAGAGCTCCAAGCCCCTCAGCTTATTCAGACTGCCTCAAAAAATACGGTTACATTAAAAATAAAAGCTGTGCCTCAGTGGGCTAACGGAAGGGGCAGGTTGTTGGAAAGGCTGAGGTGAGGACAAGCCACCTTTCAGAGTCACTTTGTATGAATATTTCACAGTTCCTGCATTTTCTTTTACACAAGCAGTGGCTTTTCTCCACCTCCACAGGACTGAGCTCATTTCACTGAAAGCAAGAACACAACCAGGGTTTTTTTGAGGTGGCTTTTCCTCCCTCCCCTCTCTCCCCTATAAAACAAACATCTGCTCCAAATTTTCAGCTCGCTCTCTGAGCAAACTCTCTGATTTTTTTGACGTGTTTCAAGGCAAACAGATCAATTAGAAGCTGGCCTATAACCCCCCAGCACGTGAAGTTATGAATGCAAGACCCTTTTATATTAAAAAAAGCATTACGTAACACAGGAAGTTTAAAAAAAAAAAGGAAAAAAGAAGAAAAGAAATATGCATAGAAGACAACCGACTGGAGGGATTAGCTCCACTTTGCTTTGGGTGATTAACAAAAAGAATAGAGAATTATTAGAGCTCTTCCCATCGTACCAGCCTGGCCCTCTGCAGAGTTGATTAGCAAGAAAGCGATGCAGTGGTAATTAGAGCTGGCTGGAACCCTGGTGGATAAAAACAAATATTAATTGGAGAAAAAAAAAAAAAAAACTTTTTTTTTTCTCCCCACAAACCAGGATTGCCTTTTGCACAGTTTCAGTTTTGAGAGAAGTGTAGGAGAAGGAGGTGACTGCTTTCCAAAGCAAAATCCTTCCCCCTTGGACAGGTTTGCCCCCTCCTCTTGTTCCTCAACTGATCCTGCTCATGAAGAAAGAGATGGAGAGCTTAATGAAGAGCAGGAGATGGGTCCTTTCCAACAGAAGAGGTTCTTCATCTGGGAGCCCAGCTGGCTGGAGCCCCTGCTCTGCCTGCTGCTGAGTCAGAGCTGCTCGCGGAGCGGAGGAGTTGGGGACACGCACGCTAACGATTAACATACAAGGTCACTCTTTATGCAACGCTCACAAAGCGCTACACAAGGGTGGGTCACAAAGCCAGGGAAGGACTGTCACACCAGCAAGGGCTCCCCCCTCCTCTTGGCACCAACATACCACGACCCCAACACCTCCCGTCTTGCAGGCAGGAGAAAGGCAAGTCTGGGTAGCTTAATGGTGGCCAAGGCTGGCTGGTTGCCTCTACACCTATAGCATGTGTGGTGATGCCACCCAACCCATCAGAGGCAAGCTACACCTTGGTCAGCATCCCTCCAGTCCAACCTCACCACCATTAAGAGATGCTGTTCAGCAGTAAGTTCTTTGTCCTTACATGCCAAAAACTCCTTCCAGAGCCAGCTCAGATCCAGCTTGCTGCAGTAACTTGAAATAAAAGGTGTCCCATCACCTCCAAGCACAAGCAGGGTGGCCAGCAGAGTTGGCAGTCACACACCCCTTTGGTCAGGCAGAAGCTGTCAGACCGACAGCACACCATGGGTGAAGCAAAGGCACAGAGAACAGGGCTTTCCCTGGACCTTCTTCCAGGTGTGCTCCTCTCCAGCAAGCCTGGAGATGACCTGAAGCCTGCTCAGGCTCTGCTCCTCTGGAAGCTCCAGTCAGCATGCACCAGAAAGCCAAGCACCACCAAAACATAGCTTTTCATGAAGGTGAAGGCAAATATCCTGTTGACTATTGCGACCACACAGAGTTCAGAAGAGATCAGAATTACTGGCAGACAAGCACCCACAAACACGGGAGGTGGCACCAGTCACAGTGATGACAAAGCTCTGAAATGAGCAGCACCATGCTGAGGAACGATAAGGGACTGTGCCCAGAAGCCCTCTCCTCCCAGCACAGCACAGCTTTAGCCACATGCCTGAGGCCACCTGCAGACAAACCAACTGACCCTCTGTCTCCTTGTGCACTGCCCACCATGCAAGAGGAGGCTTCCTGAGCTGCAGCCACAGGGGCTGTGCTCTTCACAACAGGGTCAGTAATGAAGAGAGGTCCCCCAGCACTGCATCTTGTTTCTGTAAAACCCACTAGGTGCAGAGAAGGAAGCACAGATCCTCCATGCTGGAGTGTTCATGGAGACAGGCACCTCTCTACACAGATGTGCCGAGTCCAAGACATCCATGTGCGATATACCATGGGTACTCGCCTGTTCTGAAATGGTTAAAAACCCAGCATTCTTCCTACTTATACAACTAACTTGTGTCCAAGGGGTTCTGAAGCTCCTTGACGGTGTCCATATTGCAAGAAACACAAGAGCATTCAGTATGGCCCCAGAAACACAGCAGTCTGACTCCTAGACATTGTTCCGTGGAGATGCTGTTCCTTGTGAAGAAGCATCTCACCTCCTGACAGCTGGCTGCTTTCCTCTACTCATAGCCTCACTCCCAGTGGAAGTTAGGGCCAAACCAGTACCACAATGAAAAGCAAATGCCAATCTTCCTGCCAGTCCCAGCCTCCTGCTCCTCACACCAGCACGGCCTGTCTTCATGGGGAAAACTGGGTCAGCCATTGCTCACGGTTAAAACTGCCCTGCACTGAAGGGGTTTAGCTTGACTCCAGATCACTTCCTACTCTGGTTCCCACCACAGCCCTGTGAATGCTGTGCCAGTAAAGGCTGGTCTTCAAGGCAGGGAAGAGCCAGGAAGGGAATACATCAGCCTATCTGCCACGTGAAGCAGAGCTGTCACACACCTGGGTTTTCCCAGACATCCTTTTTCCACCCAGAAAACACATCCAGATAGAAGTAGAGAAGCTGGCCAACAACCCAGTATTACTGGCCGTTGATCGCGTGGCTTTGCCTCGCCTGCCTAGATACACAGTCACTATTTGTGTACACAAGTCAGTACTTCCACCTGGAGCTCCCACGCTTCTGTCCAGGAAGCGGGAAAGCAGAGATCGACTTCTCAGCCCTGCGCAGGAGGAGGGGAAGAGGATGGGTGCTGGGTGACACCAGAGGGGCCTGAGGACAAGGTGAGATGCTCAGGCACAGAGAGGAGGCCATGAGGAAAGCACCTGGCATCAATGGAGCTGCTCTTCAGGCTAATGTCCTCCATCTCCAGCATGGCCCATCTTGCTTCTCAGGAGGGTTGCATGGACTGTGAGATCATCATGCATGCTGGGAGGCACATGCCAAGGAACCTAGAGCTCATGGCCAACAACTCGCCTGTGGTGCAGCTGAGGAGCCCCAAGTAATTTTCCACTGTGACAGTTAAAGGAACACGAGGGAACTGGCTGTCCCATGGTCCCCAGCTCTTGCTGTTCTTTCACAGAAACCTGTGGATTTTTTTTTTTTTTTTATTTGATCATCTCAGTCCCTGGGACAGGCTCTCTGCCTTTACCAATCTGCTCTTGGCTGGCTGCACAGCACAAGAACTCCTTGCAACCACAACATTATCATCATTGTAACCACCACAGCTTTGTACAGAAGTTAAGGTTCTCTAAACTCCCGTGGAGCTGAGGTCCCAGCCTTTCGAGGCCTGCAGCACATGCTTGGGTCTGCCCAAAGGAACCATTGCCCACATAGACATCAGTAGGGACCCACGTGGTCTGTAGATGCTGCCAGAGACCAGATCCTCACCAGCAAAGCAGATGGGTGCTCTGCCTTGGTTTGAGAACAACTTAAACCTGGGGCCAAGGGAGCACTGCCCTTTCCTTCTTCCCCTGCCTCAAAGCTCCTCAAGGCCATCCTGGGAAAGGTGTGGGGCAGCTTCATGGCCCAAGGCTCCTTCCAGATCTGCCTAGAGACAACGCTGGGCAGAAGCCAGAGCACTCCATGGGTCTTACAGCCACCCAAAGCACCAAATTGGAAACATCAACATTTTGTGGGGCTGCCACAGAGACATGACCATCATCTCCACCTCCTTTCTTGATCCAAGACCTTTCACAATATTAACAGCACCCAACCTTTCCACTGCAGGCCAGCAGCACTTGCCAGGGAGATGACAAACCTCTCCACGGCCTCACTGCACCCCAGTCACACTCCTCAGCGCGGGGAAGGGCAGCAGGACTTAAGTCACATCGCCTTCATGCATGTCCCCTCTTCCTCACCAGCATCAAGCACAGACACTGTCCTCACGCTGGTGGGGGTGGGAAAGGGGATTTAAAAGGAACAGCAGTAACCTGGGCAACCAGCGCCGAGGTTCAAAGTTTCTTAATGTGGGGCCTCCCGACTCTATCCCCCTGCCCACCCATCTTCGTGGTTTTACACTCACATTTCTTACACATCTTTTCCCCAGCTCTCGTTGCGCTAGAGGCGGACGGCGCACGGGAAACCAAAGCCGCTCTGCCCGGCACTGCACCCACCGCTGCCAACTGGGCAGCGGGACCCGGCCCTGTGCTGCCCGAGCGCCACTCACCCCATGCCACCGTCCTTGGGCAGATGCACAAAGCGGAGAAGGGAAGAGAAGGGATTTATGTGATAACATTTTGGGTTGGTTTTCCTGCCTTTTTTTTTTTTTTTTTTCCTTTTCATCTCAACTGTTGCTCTGAGATGCAAGCCCCAAAAGGGCTCCAACTAACCCCTGCCTCCTTTCGAGGCCCCTGACGGTGCTGTTAGCCAAGGTACCAGCCGGGAAAAAGCCCCCCGCTTAATCCCAAGGGAGGTTTGTGGCCCAAGAAGGATGCGGAAAGTTGGGGCCCGACGCTCGGGGCGGCCGTGGCGGTACCCGGGCCGCGCATCCCCCGCGGCTGCCGGGCACCAGAGCCGACCCGGGCAGGGGAACCGGCCACCTCCTCCGCCACCCTGGGCTACTGTGCGGGGAGATGCCAGGCACAGAGAACCAGGGCATTATTTATTTGGTTGGTTTTTTAACCCTTCTTCCTCCCTACCGAGCCCCCACGCCGCTTCCCGAGCCGGCAAACGGCGGCTCCCCGGGAGAGCTCCAGCCGGGGCCGCCCCTCACCCATGGCCCCGAGGGATCCGGAGCCTTTTTCCTCCCCTTCCTGCTCGGTTTCCCGGCCGTTCCCCCGCCCTCCTCCCGGCACTCACCGGCTCCCTCGATCTTCTCGGAGCCGCGGCTCCAGGTGACCTGCCGCGTCTCCAGCTTCACCTGGAAAGTTTTCCGTTCGGGTCGCTGCGACTTTTTGGAGTAAAAGAGGGTCATGACGGTGCCCACCTCCAGGCTGCGGCAGAGGTGAGCTGCCTCTGCCTCGCTGGGCGCCCCGGGGCCGCTGCCCGGCCCGGCCGCCATCAGCGCCGCGAACAAAGGGGAGCGGGAGCGCCCGGAGCGGGGCCGCCGCCGCGCTCAGCGCCGCCCGCCGCGCCCCGTGCCCGGCTGCGGGAGGGGGGGGTGATGGTGGTGGGAGGAGGAGGAGGAGGAGCGAGGAAGGAGGAGGGAGGGACGGGAGAGGGGCGGTGGCGCGGGGCGGAGCGGGGGGACGGGCTCTGGGGCCAGCGTGGGGTCTACGGGGGGAGGGAAGCCCAGCGGTGTGGGGGGACCGAGGGGGGTTCAGCGCAGCTCTGCCGGCTGCGGGGTCTCGGGGCCCCAGCGGACCCCGCGGCGGGGCTTGCCTGGGAGGACAGAGCGCACCGCGCAGTTCGTGGTAGGTCCCAGTGCTATGTACCCCATAGCACAGCTGGGGCACCGGCGATACCCTGCACCCCGCAGTGCTCCTGGGGTACCAGGGGTACCCTGAGCCCCACACACAAGGCACACACAGGTCCCCCGAGTGCCACACACCCCACAGCACAGGACACCACGGGGCCCTGGCACTCCGCAGCACATGTGAGGTCCTGGGTGTGCCACACACCCCATGCGGTGGTATATGTGGGGTCCCAGGGGTGCCACATCCCCCAGCACTGCACCCGTGGGCCAGCACCCTGGAGCACAGCTATAGATCTGAGAAGCTCAGCTGCCCAAGTCTCCTGGCATTACCTCACCACCCCTCATGTCCACCGTGGGGGCTGTGTGGGACAAGTGGGTACCCGCAGGGCTGCAGAGCTGAGCAGGGCATGGGCCAGGCTGGCAGCTGTCCCTGGGAGCTGCCTTTCTGGAGAAAAGGAAGCTCGGGGGAGACCTTCTCCAGGTCTCCAGGTGCAGTCCCCATCCCTGGGTTTCAAAGCCGTGGAGATGTGGTTCTGAGAGATGTGGTTTAGTGGTGCCCTACAGTTCCGAGTTAACAGTTGCACTCCATGATCTTTTCCAACCTAAACAGTTCTATGATTTTCCTCTTGCTGCCCTCCCAGGGACAACCCCAGCCCTGCTTGGCTGGGACAGGCCAAGCAGGGGTGGCTTTTCTTGGGGACAGTCCCCTCTGTCTGGCCGCAGCTGGCACTGTGACATGGTCCTTTGCGGAGCCAGGCCTGTGGCTGCCGCAGCTTCCTCCCCATAAATCACGCCCAGACCCACGCCAGCAGGAAAAGTGGGATGGGTTTTTTGGGGCAGCCGGTGGCATCCCATCCCTGGGGATGTGCAGGGAGCCAGGGGTCACAGGAGGATCTCCAGCCCTGCTCTGGTCCCGGTCAGAGACCACACAAAAGCAGGGTTAGCGAGGGGATAAGCGGTTGAATTGGGAGGCGTTTCAGGGCGGTTTGCTCCATTCATGTGGTTAAAGCCTGCAATTTCCCTTTCCGCACTGTGCTGGCCTTCCTCCCTGTGCCCTCCTCCCCATCAGGGCACCCCAGGGTGGGCTGGGCACTCAGGCTACCCTGGGCTGGGGACAGTGTCCTGGGTGCGATGTCCTGGCTCCGGTGCAAACCCCAAGATTCACAGGCAAGTCCCTTGTCCACCCCAACAGGAGATGCTGGCTGGGAGCTGGCCTGCCCAAGGGCACAGGAAAGGGAGAGGTTGGAGGGGATGCACCCCTATGTATAAACACATAGCTACATGTGTATGTGCATATGTACACAATATACACACGCGTGTCTGGAGGCCCATGACACAGCCACATGCAGACGAGCAGCCCTTATCTCATCCTCCAGCTCATGGGTGGGTCTGGAAGTGGCATTGTTTGCTGAGGTGCCCATCAATGAGTGCACCCCAAACACAAGCAGCTCCCTCTGTCCTACTGCTCCACCTGCCTTCCAAGGGACACACACACATCAGGAGCCCTACAATGTTCACGGGTTGTTTAGGATCCTACCCAATGCTTGGGCATCAAAAAGACAAGGACAAATGCACTGGAATAAGAACCTAAACCTGCCCTTCTGAAAATGACCAGCGTATGAGAACACCCTAAGGGTTGATGGGATGCTGGGGATGTGCTCAGCTGTCAGTCTGGAGCCCCAGGGTGACCTCATAACTCTGCCCAGCTCCCCCTGGGGTGACCCAGTGCTGCTGCCGCTGGGGAAGTCGCTCTGTGCTTGTGTAATGGCCTCACTTGGGACCGGCAGGAAGCAGCCGGCTCCCAGTGGTCTTAAAATAGCTGAGCATTATGGGCACACCCTTGTTTTTGAGGGCAAAACCTGAGAAGGGAGTGTGGACATCGAAGAAAGAGAAAAGGTAACTCGCTCCCTCCCAAACACCACTGGTTCATGCTGATGGAGAGCAGCCGTCACAGCGTGTCCCCAGCCCTGGGTGGCTGTGGCCAGTACACGGAGATGGTGGTTTGAGATGAGGTGTCTGCAATGGATGTTTTTATTTGTCCAAGGTTGACTAATCACTTTTTAGCCTTCCATTAACTCTCCATCTCCATGATGCTGCGCACCAAGGAATTTTGATTTGACTGCTTGATTTGACAGTTTGATTTGACTGCTTTTGTCCTTCTGCTGCCTGCTAGACTTGTTCGGTGGTCCCAGCTCTGGGACTGGGCAGGCTGTGGGCAGTCTCCCCTGGCTCCTCAGGGCAGCAGAAACTTCCATCATATTCCTGTTACTCTGTCCTGCTCTCCCCTGCCCAGGCTTGGGTCAGACACATTTGACTTTTGAAGAAATTCCCTTGACCATGTTCATCACACAGTGGCGGAGGGCAGGGGCTTTGTGAGTCCCCCCTCACAAACACCTCTGGGTAAACGTTTTTTTTTCTTCTGAGCAGCCCCAGCACCTTCCCCCTTCACAGTCCCAAAGAGTGGGGTGCTGACCACTCGTACGTATCCTGCAGGATTCATGGAGCAGCTGCTCCCTCCACCCAAGAACAGGCAGCAGGCTAATGGCCGGGTGACCTCAGGCTTCAGGAACAGCCCCCAGCCTTGCTCAAGGGCCAGGGAACAAAATGCAGGGACACGAAACCCTGAGGCCATCACATGGGTGAAGTGGGGGGGGTCTCTGCAGCCCAGCATCCCTCTGATGCCAGGGTCTGGGAATGGACACGTACCTCTCCTGCCCCAGGGACTGCTCACTGAGAGGAGGTGCCCAATCCTAATCTGAGCAAGCAGATCTCAGCATCTTGCAGTCCCCACAAGAGATCATAGAATCACAGAATTGTTCTGTTTGGAAAAGACCTTTAAGACCATTGAGTAACCCAGGTAACCACACACTGCCAGGTCACCACTAAACCTCAGCACCACATCTCCACAGCTTTGAAACCCCTCCAGGGATGGGGATTCCACCACTGCCCTGGGCAGCCTGGGACAGGCTTTGACAACCCTTGCAAGGAAGAAATTGTTCTTCATGTCCAACATAACCCTCCCCTAGCACAACTTGAGGTCATTTCCTCTTGTCCTATCACTTGTTCCATGGGAGAAGAGCCTGACCCCACCTGGCTCCAACCTCCTTCCAGAGAATTGTCAAGAATGAGAAGGTCTCTCCTGAGCCTCCTTTTCTCCAGGCTGAACCACCCCAGGTCTCTCAGCCAGTCCTTGCAAGACTCATGCTCTAGACCCTTCACCCGTTTTGTTGCCCTTCTCTGGGCATGCTCCAGTCCCTCAATATCCTTCTTGGAGTGAGGGGACCAAAACTGAACCGCTCCAGGTTATGTATTCATTCCCATCTCTTCTGAACTGCGGGCTGAGAAAATCACCATCAGGGAAGAGCTTTCCCCTGGCCCTGCAGTGAGCAGGAACTGGAAAACCCTCAGGGAACCCAGTGCTGAGCTACCTCCGGCCCCGGGGTGGTGTTAGCAGACACAGAGCAGGCAGGCAGGTTTTTGCTGGGATGGAAAGCAGACCTGCCTGGGGCCGCAGAGCTGCTGGGGATGCTGGCGTGGTGCCCGCCACACTCACCGAGGAGATGGGGCAAAGCCGTGCCCGCAGGCAGGGCTCCCTCCCCCCCGGCATCATCCTGCCCCTTCCAGACACTGCAAGATCCTTCCGGATTACAAACCAGCACCTGATGGGAAAGTGGCTGTGGCTCCAGGCTCCCCGATATTCCCAGGGGAGCACACGCTTTTTTAATATCCTGAATTCACCTGGTTTCAATTTCCAAGCCCTGAATCCTGTAAGACTTCAAGGGGGATGGGGCTGCATCCAGCAGCATTTGAAGGCTCCTCTTGGCCATCAGACTTTGTCCAATGCACAAGATCCAGCTTCCACCTAAATTTTGTCCTCCTCCACTGGTCACGTCACCGCTGCCTTGGTTTCCCTCACTGCCAAGCACAAGCCCCGGAAGATCTGTGCTTGGGCAGTAGTGCTGGGGCCAGTGAGGACCAGGCACTGCGGTGGTGGGATGCAGAATGGGATGCAGCACGTTTTGTGGCCATTTCTCTGTTCACACAGCGAGTCAAGGGGATCTGGGAATTCTCCATTTCACGGACGGGATGTGTGGTCCTGACCCTGCTGTGCCGCAGGCAAAGTACGGATTGAACCCTGCTCAGTTCCCCGGAGGAGGCGGCTGGTCCGTGCTTGGCAGCGTTCAGAGGGAGCCTTTTCAAGGGCTGGTTTTGCACCAACGTACTTCTCCTTTCCGCTGACAGGGGGAGGCACAGCACAGACTGGGACACCGGCACAGCCGGAGAGCCACGACCCCCAGCCCGGCCAGGGCCACCTCCCCAGTCGGGTCCGGGGAGAAGCGGCTCTGCTGGCAGCAGTGCCGGGGTGGGGTAACCCCCTCTGGGGGAGCTCCTCCCTCCCTGCTGCGTTAAGAGCGCAGGGGCAAAACCACGTTTCCCCGCACAGCAGCGTTAGGGACGGGGATTTAACTGGGCCAGGTCCGAAGGCAGGGCGGGAGGGCCGGATAAATAGGATATTTTTATGGGCTGCATTGTTCAGGCAGGGGCAGGTCGAGAGCACAATGAGCCCTTTTCCCTCTCCTCTGGCATTTTCTCCACTGCACCTTGGAAAGGCCCCAGAGAGCAAACGGTAATTCCTGCCAGACCGTTGAGTTTTTGCAGCCACAACAAAGCGCCTGAAAATATCTCATCGGGCAGCAGGAAGCCCTTGCTTGGGGCTGGCTGCCGACAGGCTCCCGTGGCTGGCTGAGCCCGACCCCACAGCCACCCTCGGGGGGTTTGGGAGCCCAGTAAGGGCTGCCCCAGCACCTCGTGGATGGTACTTGTGGAGGAGCCAGGGCTCTGGCTCCAGGCTCCCCGAGCACACCTAAGCTGCTCTGCAGTGCGCAGGAGATGGATGCATCCATCAGCACCAGCACCCCTGTCCCTGCCCAGCCGTGAGGAGCAGGTGCTGCTCAGTCCAGCCTCCTCCCTACCGAGGGCTGTATGCTAATGGAAGGCAGCAGAGAAACCATCCCAGGAAGAACAGCTCGCATCTCGCACATCGCGCTGCTCTCTGTCTCCGCTGTGCAGGGCGGGGGGGGTCTCCCACGACCCGGTGGGGAGACAGCCCGAGGGAGGCAAAGCAAACACGGCCAAGAAGCTCGCCTGGAAACCCAGAGACCGCTGGCCAGGTAGGGGGGAGGCGGGAAGGATCAGAATACGGCACTAAAAGGCCACATCCCTCCCGGCTGGAACACTGTCCGCAGTGGACGCTGCCAGCTGCCATCATTTCTCCAGCAGCAGCCGAGGATCCCAAGCTTGTACAGCACGGTGGAGACCAGCCCCTGCCCTCAGCTCCTTGTACTGAGCAGTGCTTGGGCACCCAGGAGCAGTCCCCTCTTCCTGCAGCACCCTCTGCCCCGAAGCTGCAGAGCACCCTCTGCACAAAGCCCCATCCCCAGCTCCTCTTTGCCTCCACAGTCACCCCTTGCTGTGCTGTGATTAACCTGCTTTTGGATGAAGCAGGGATGTGGGAAAAGGCTTCCGAGCTCCTGAGCACACATTGCAGCCTGGACACAGAGACCAGTGCCAAGAAACTTCTCATCACCTAGAGAGTGAAGGAAAAGCCACACACTCACCATGTCCTTCTCCACACTTCCTCATGCACCCGTCTGCAAGCGTGTCCGGGATGATCTCAGTGAAATCAGCTTCTTCTAAGGAACAGGATCTGCAAAGCACCTTGCCACAGGGACCACCTGGGCCCAAACAAGCACCATCCCTCCCTTCTCCCTGGCAGAGTCCAGCATGGCTGTGCCTCTTGCTCCTGCTGCCTCAGGTCACTTCCCAGTTCCCTAAAGCAATGGCCTCCACTTCCAAAGGACCCCAAACGCAGATGCCAAGCCACGTTCCCAGTGTTCCCACTAACTCACAAATGCAGCCCATGAATCGCAGAAAGGATTTGTACTGGGCCTTAGCAGCCTGGGGGTGCACAAACCAACCCAGACAAGCACATTGCTGCAATGGGAGGAACACAGATGAGGGATCTGGAATGCCAGCCTGCTGATGGACCACATCAAAGCCCCAGCATTACTGTAAGCTTGTGAGAGAGCAACAGGATTGCAGGCCTGGTCAGCAATCTGTGGGCTCCAAAACACCTCATGCTGCAATACTGTAGGATCAACTTCTGCACCCACTGAAGATCTGGCTACGTGACCAATAGAGACCAGCCACAGGCCACAGAGTCACCACAGCTCAACACAAGCAAGCACACTCAAACCTGAGGACACCACTCTGGGCTCTGGAAGGTGTTATCTTCCAAAAGCCAGCCACCACCAGGTGCTTCATGTCACATCCCTGGCATCATTATGAACCCACATGCTCTCAACTCATCCCTGATGAAGGCACAACTGTTGGATCAATCCCAACCCACCTGGCCACAGCCTCAAGGTCCTCTGTACAGCCCTGTTCCAAGGAGAAAAACTCACAGTACACCGGCACCAGGCCCACCATCTCCCCCCCCAGCCTGGGGACCTCATGGCCCAGGGCCCAAGGTGAAAGAACACACAGACACCAACACTCAGTTAAGTTGTAGGAATTTATTTTAAATAACCTACAGTTGATTAAAAGGGAATTCATGATAAAAATAGAAGATACTTGTTGAGGAAAGGCTGCAGGAAATGGTCTTCGCACACACACTACGCTAACAATGCCTCTAAGACTAATGATTATAGCAAAAAAAGGTTTCACATTAAAATTCTGCTTTTTAATTTTTTAAAATTTTTTTACACAATTACAAAAGAAAAAATAAAAGCCCTAAAATCTGAATTATTTTCCTTTTTGGACCGATGCTCATTTCCCTCGAAATTTATTGACCTGTGAAACTTCTTTTTACACAATAAAATCTTTCAAGTAAAAGAGGGGAGTGGGGCTTAGAAAAAAAAATAGGGGGGAAAAAAATGTCAAACAGTCTGACAAACCTAAAAAGTAGATTTTCTTGAAGTGTACAGAGCGTGTTCAGAACAAAGCGTGATGGGAATGTCCCTTGTTGCCAATTTCACTTGTCCTCAAATTCCACACGCATTTCCCCATCACACGGCCCCCCCCCGCTCCCCAAATCTACACGATCTTTAAGATCAAGAAGAAAAAGAACTGTTTAAATATTTTAAAATAATTAAAAGAAATAAAAATTCACATTTAAAA
>JANIJG010006608.1:0-24315 GCA_024611175.1 Megaceryle torquata
CTCCCACGGCGCCTCCTGCCCCCCCTCCCCCCAATCCCCCCTTCGGGGAGAGAAAGCCTGGCTCTGTCCTGTCTCCCGGCCGCAGGGAAGCGCCGCGCCGCCGTGAACTCTCCCCGCGCCCGCCGTGCGGCGGTGTTGCGGCGGCGGCCGCCCCCCTCCTCTCCCCGCCCTCCTCCCGGGGCCGCTCCCTCCTCCAGGGGCCGTTCCCGCACATGGGCGCCGCGCGGGGCTCCCCCTCCGCCAAGGCGGCGGCAGCGGCGGCGGTTCCCCCCCGGCCCCGGAGCGCGTAGCTCGGCCGCCCTCCCGCCCCGATTCATTTGTTGTTGTCGTTGTTCTCCCTCCCTCTCTCTCGTCTTTCCTAACTTTTGTCACTGCGGCCGCCGGGCGGATGAAGACTTTTTGCGCCGGGGACGCCTAGCTTCTTATCCCCCCCCCGCCCCGCCACCGTGCCCTGCGCTGCCCTCCGTCTCCCGGCCGCGATGCCGTTCCCCTTGCGGACCCTGGAGCCGCTGAAGCTGTGCAGGTTGGAGGAGGCCGGCGGGGACGGCGCGGAGCGGGGCGGCCAGGCGCCGGGGGACCACGCCGGGGCGGCGGAGGGGGGCGGTGGACGCCGCCGCGGCGCGGTGCCGCTCTTCGGGGCACTGGAGCAGGTCAGCTCGTACGCGCTAGTGTCGCTGCTGATGCAGCTCTCCGACCTCTCCCGCTGCGCCGGCGACATCTTCGGCGGGATCCTCAGCGAGGCGGACTCCCTCTGCCACCGCAACGCCCGGCTCCAGCGCCGCCTCGGCGCCCTGGAGGCGCTCCTCGCCCGCCTCGACCACCGCAAAGTCAAGATCCGTGAGTGCCACACTTCCACGTCGCTGTGCGTCCGGGACGGTGGCGGGGTGGCTCGGGGAGGGGGGGGGACGACGACACCGGCCCGGGGGCGCCCGCCCGGTGGCGGGCCGGTTTGCGCGGCAGCCGTTGATTTATTTATTTATTTGTTTAAAAAGGAAGAGGGGAAACTTAAGCATCCTCCTCTGGCCCTTCCCGCGTTCAGGTGTTGGCGGCCGCTCCCGCCTTCTCGCCGCGGCTCCTCCCGGCACCCCGCCGGTGCCTGCCAGCTGCAGCGAGGCGCTGCTCGTCCCCTTCCCAGTGACTCCGGCCCCGCTGCCGCCCGGGCCGGGAGGTGTCAGCGTGCAGGACCGGTGGCTGTTGGTGTTTTCCCAGTGCCTGTAGCTGGCAGGAATCTAATTCAGCGGGGAGAGGGTGTCTGCAGCGAGGGCAGAGGGTGGGCGCGGGGAGCTGGCGGGCTGTCAGCGCTTCCAACGAGGGGAAACAGCGGGGTAATCCTGAGGGAGAGCTGGGTGGGCTTGTTTTTATGTTTATGTCGGCTTTGCGCTAGACTTGGATCAGACGGGCTTCTGACAGTTCAGCCCACATGCCTGATTAGTTCTTTGTATGTGCATGGGAAGATCTCAGTAAACAGAAACCTGGACGTACTTTGCAGCTGGTTTTGTATCTCTTAGTCCTCCTGAGCTTCTGTTCTATGTGCAGAACTGATCCCAAGTTTCTGTTTTCAACTTCATATGGGGCACAAGCAGCAAGATCCAGATTCAGCCTCAGATTCCTAAGTAATGGCAGTATGGGGAGGTTCTTGTTAAGCTTCTTTCTCAGAAGCAACTAATTGTACAGTTATGTAGAGCTAGAGGAAAAGTTTTTCTGAGCTTGGTCCAATTTTGGAGAAAGTATCCAGTAAAAATTATGTCTGCTACGTGGAGTTTCATTTGTGTGTGTCCTGCCTCCCCACAGACCAAGTGAAAGATGGCTTGCAACATCAGCTTAGCTTTCTCAATGTGTTGGAAATGCTCAGGAATCCAAAGAACTGTGTTGCAACTTCTGTGGCAGCTGTGTAAGGTTGGGAGCTTGGTGCTTTCAGAAAAGTGCCTGCACCAGCAGGCCTGAGTAGGATTGCTGCTCAGAGACCACAGATAGTCTTCTTCTAAATGGAAGTAGAAAGCTTGCTTTGCATATGGCGTACATATGAACAAAATTGGTAAGGAAGGCCTTTCACAGATAAGATTCAAAGACTATGAACCCTGTATGGGTAACTTACATCTTTTGTTGCAGAATTACTCTTTATGGTATACTTTAGTATACGGTGCCTCCAAGAGAGGAAACCATCACCCTTACCAAAAGGGTATTTTTGTGGTTGTGTTAAGCTAAAGTATTTTGATAACCAGTTTGACTTTTTTTGGTGCTTTGTAACTGCTCGACGAAGAGATTTTCTTCCTTGCCAAGACAGTTCTGTCCTTTTCTGCCAAAATAGTTACGTTAGTTTGGCGTGGCGTGGTGCAGTCAGACTTGAAATGGGAGTGTTTTATTGCTGGAGATGCCTGCGGTATGGTAGTATATTACATTGATGGCCTGATAGGAAGCTGTATTTATTTATCTCTGTTTTAAATAGGAGGCTAATTATTACTGTCCACTGATGCAACATATTTAAAGGGAAGGATGAAATAAGGCTAGTGCTGCACTGTGCAAACTGAACAGTTCTATGTGTCAGACATTTAGTTATTGTATTCTCTCTCGGTTATTGTTTTTGCACAAGTTACATATTTACTACTTTTTTTTTTTTTCCAACTCAGTTCTTTGAGCTAAGCCTGTTACTGCTTTTAATTTGGTGATCTTTGCTCTTGTCTTTGCAATTCCCAAAACCGGACACAGTTCTTACATTTGCTTTTTTCCAGTTGGTTTTAAACTGTTTAGTAAATGGCATCTCTTCTGTCAAATTTAATTTTGCTATTAACTACTGCATTGCCGTTGCTAATATTTACTTTTCAAAGATCTCATTTATTAAAGTCAATGAGAATTAATGATAATTTCTTTCTATTTTTTTTAATTGTATGAAATACAGCCTTTTTGTAAAGGCTTGTCTATTGGTCTCAAGGAATTGATGTGTAGGCTAAACATATTGACATGAAGTTGCACGTAAGCACGTGTCAGTTTTTATATTTCCTATAGATTGTAATCTGGCCAAGGAGATCGGGTGGGATGATCAGTTGTAGCATCATAAGCATCTCTATAATGCAAGCCGTCAGGGTTTCTATGCAAGTTTAACTCTGTTTCTGGCATTGAAGGGAAATATCTGCAAAACAAAGAGAACGGTTTAATAATGCTGGCTTTGTTTGGGAGCAGTGACAAGGGGGATTTTTCCTTCCCAATTTTGAAGATACAGAAGCTTCATGGGGAAAGCTGTTCACTGGTGCAGGTTGGGAAGAACAACAGGGATTGTAAACAATTTTAATTGCTTTCCTGTCGACTAGATTCTTATTGCTCATAAACCTTTTATTGTAGGGAGAATATTGTAAACTACTTTATCTCCTGTGGTGTACAGGCAGATGCAGCATGATGCTGTATCACATGATAAATATTTTGCTCTGGCTTTCAGGACAAGGGGAGGGGGCATTGTACACCTGCTTTTCAAATCATGGGTAATTTCTACTTGAATAAATGCCTTTTATTCTCCTTGTGGGGACCAGACAATAATTTGCTCTTGGGACCAAAGCTCTCAGGGTGACATTTGTGATCCCAGTGTGATTTTTATATTGAAAGGACAGAAGCAAACTTCAGATGTGGTTCACAACCTCATCTTGGGAAGTAGCTTCAGACTGGCAGCTGGTGTAAGCTGGTGCTTGGGCAAGTACAAACTTTTGGACTTGTGAGGGTTTTTTATTTGTTTATTTCCTTCAAAGTAAAGTTTCCATCTAGTATCCTTCAGATAACAGGGGTCTGTTAGTGCTTGTTCCTTGCTGAGCATGGGTGGGGGGGTGCGAGGGAGGGAAAACAGACAGAACAAAGCTCTTTGTCTTCAGTTAGTCATTCTTATAGTCATGGACTGTGCTTGCTTCTCTATCTGTGTGGCACATCTGTCTGTGTAGCATCCATATGCTCCTAAATATATTTATTGGAGTATTAATAGGTAAATGCATCTTGAAGGATGTTAGCTGTTTTCCTTCTGTTATATACTCTATGGCATCCTGTAGCGAATGCATTAATTCAAATACATCCATTCACACACCACATGTGGAAGAACTTTCTGATGTGGCAAGCTGATTAATGATGTGGTGTATTGCAGTAGTTGCTATGTCTTTGCAACCCTTACTAGGGGGATCATCTGCCCAGAGTGGCTGGATTTCTGCTGTGCCCTTCAACTGGGAGGCCTGCTTTCCAAAGGTTTTGTATTGGTGTGATGTGTGCAGTTTAACTTGGCCACTTTGGGATATTGAAGGTAGTCTTCAGTTTTATGTGATCTTGGTGATGGTTGTTTTTTTGAGAGTCTGCCACCGATTTGGGGTTTCACTGGCGTGGTTCAGCTTTCTCTAATTCGGTTTGGCTGGCTTACACTTCCTATTTAGGGTGGCAGAGAAACTTCTCTTTACGTCCCCCAACTGAGAAACCTGTGCCAGACTCTATTTCAGTACAAAGATATTTTTAAGGCCATTTAGTAAAATGCTTTCCTGACATGTATTTGAGCTTGCATGATGAGCAGGGTGTTGTGCCATAAGAAGTGACATCAAAATATGATGAGACATGTCCCTTTGGGGTCAGTGACTGGCTTGTAACTCATGGTAGTGGGAGGCCCTAGTGGCTCAAGGTGAGCCATTATATTGAATTATAAAATGCAAGTGTAGTATGTGGTGCTTGTGACCTTAGTTTAACTGCACTAGCCACGTCTAGAGAATTAATTAGATTCAGCACTTTTTAAAACAGTCTTTCATCAGGTTTTCATTAAGCTTATGTGTGTCGCTCCTTTGCGTGGTGTTTCCAGCATCCAGCTGCCGTAATATGTTTTACACTATGGAACTTGCCTAACAGCTTTTCATCTTCTAGCAGTGTGCATCTGTAGCTGTGACCTAGCATTAGGTGATGTAGTTTACATCACTTTCAATTCTTAAATGTCAGGGTGGGTGAGGACAAGTGCCTCTTTGAAGTGATCAGAGCTCATCAAAAGGCAGCAGAGAAAGCTTGCGTGAATTACAAGGCCAGCTCTCGGGAAACGCTGTGAGGCCTTAAACAATTGTTGTTTTTCTAGGCCATGAAGAAGGATGTTTTTCCCAGTAATATTTGTTTTTTACCATCTTCAGATACTTAAGCAAAAATTAATATTGCTGTTCTTTTCTGTGAATCCTAATGGTTTGACAGACTGGAAGGCTGTCCCTTCCATCCTCTAAGCTATTTATTTTTAGTCTCAGGAGAGATGTTTTGAGAGAAATGCTGGGAGGTTAACCTAATGACAACTTCTGGTTTGGTTTGTCCAGTAGTAGGATGGGGCTTGGCTAGTTGTACCTCTTCTTTTAACAAGAAGAAACTGATCCTGTGGGAGGGAGGAAATGCTACCTCCTAATTAGCGTTGTTGTTGTTTAAAATCCTTCAGTGTTTGGTTTTAAAGGCACAGCATAATTATTTGATGTACATGCAGAACATGTATAAGTACGTATACATTTCTTTCATGTTTGAGCACATTAATGCAAGAGAGCTGGGGGGATGAAGCTATTTGTCTGCATGATGGGAGGGCAAAATCCAGTTTACACTTCATCTCCTGCTATTTTGTTAAGTAAGTATTTTCCACTCTTTGTGTGCAAGGCAGTACTGGAGCACGTTTCCTGCTTTAACTGAACAGGAAGCTTTATTCAGTTTATTCCTAGGGAAACTCCTCCTCCCTCCCTAGCCACCAAAAGTGAGCATTATTTGAGACAGTATCAGCAGTAGGCAAGAGATGAACAAGTTGGCTGACTTTCTGCACTTTCTAAAGCTTCTGGATAGAGTGTACAAGATACTCATCATCTCATCACAAGAAGAAACTTTCTTTAGAAAAAGGTTTAGGAAAAAAAAAACCAACCCAAAAAACCCAAACCAAACACATTCACCGCCAAAATAAAATAAAAAAACCAAACCAAAACCCCCAAACTGTTGACCAAAACCATGGTGTGTCGTGGAGGAAGTCTTGGTGGGAAAGGACAAAAAAAATCTGTTCTAGCACTATCTGGGAGCTACAGTTCAGCTGTAATACTCTACAGTTGCTTGAGGTGACTGTGCACTATGATACTTCTCTGTTGCTGTGTAGTATGAAGATTGAGCAGCAAAGTTCAAACTATGTTAAACAGTTAACTACTAAGTTCCTTTTGGGGGGGCTGGGGGGGAAGGAAATTTTCTCTTTTACCCTCTTGTAATTATTCGGATTGCTGCTCAGAAGCAATATAACTCTTGTTCTATTTAGCTAGTGCAAGACTAATTATCTGTGGAAATTCAACCTGATCCAAAGGATATTTTGTTTGAAATAAGCAGGAAGAAAGTCTGAGTTAGAAAAAGATTTCCCATGGGGACAGTGGGCCAAGTCGCTGTCCTGCCGAGTGGCAAAGCTCCAGCTGAATTCAGTTTGATGAGGGTTTGGCTTGCTGTTTTGAAAACAGTTGACACTCTTTGGCTGAAATGTGGAACTGCTTTGTACGTTGCTCAGAACCTATTATACACCACCTATGAACATTTATTTCCGTAGATCTTACGATTGGCTTGATCTTTCAGGAAAACAGTGGTTAGGAGATGTAGTTAATGAATTAAACATACTTGTATTTAGTTGTTTTTAATTAGGATCTATTTTGAAGGTTCCTAGATATTTTAGGATACAATAAAATGTCCTCAGAAGTTTCTCTTCCTATTAGTATTGGCACAGTCTCAGCTTGGTTGAGTGTGAGCTAGTAATATTGGTCTTGTGGGCTTGCCTTCCTAAGCTGCTAATATGAAGTTGCTGCAGAAGAGGCATTTTTTGGGTGAACCTATTAACAAACGTAAAACAACACAGTGGAAAGCCACTGAAATTCCTCAAAACCTCTGTCCTGGAATTTAAACCAGCCTCTAATCAGTGGAAAGTCAGATCAGGCTTTCAAGGGGGATGGGGAGCTGATCTATCCCATACATGCTTAGTGATTCCTGCACCTTTGTCCAAAGCGTTTGTTGCTGGCTGCCATCAGCCACGGGATGCTGTACTTAATGTTGCCAAGGTCAGATTCACTAGGGTAGTTCCTGGCCTTTTTCTGTATTTCTGGGTGAAGGAGGGGAAATTTTCCTTTCCTTTTCTTTCTTCCTACCCCACCCTGCACGCTCAGGTAGATGATATGATAAATGAAGGCATGTGCTTTGGTTCCTGTTACCAGGAGCATTAGTGCAGCACAAACAGAAAGGGAGATTGAGAAATAGAAGGAATTAAAAACTGCACATGGAAGGCTTGGCAATTATGCAAAGTCCCAGTTTCTTTTGTAGCCATAAACTAGCTATCGGCAGGCGAGATCAAAGCTGTCCACTCTAACAGTTAACAGGATCAATTACACATGGTAATTAAATGTTGTTCTTGGCTGTAGGTTGGATAAGAAGACTGCTGGTTGAATGGCAGTCTCCAGAGAGCCTGGATGACATGCCACTTAAGAGACTAGAGAAAATATCTTTCTACCTGTGGGTTAAGCACAGTTTAATGTGGGTGGACTTAGCAGGTTGTTTGTATTTATACCGTGCCGTGTTCCAGTTGTGCAGGGCTGCTTCTGGCTGTTGGGTTTTTTCTTTTCTGTGTCATTTGTGAATTACGGTGGTTTAAGTTGACTTGGTGTTATTTATTTATTTATTTCTCTCTTGTCCTTTGATCATCATTGTGCATATGAGTTTTCGTTGCCTTTTGAGAGTTATGAGTAGTTAGAATATGAATGTTTCAGATCGTACTGAATGTGGTTGAGCTGATGTGACTGTGCAGTCCAGGGGCAGGGTAGCTCTGCTTACAGAGAGGCAGTGCTGAGTAATTGCTTCACCATAACTCCTCTCAGTAACTTCCCCCTCAGAGCCACTGATCTACATACTTTTTAGGTTAAGGCCTGATTTTTATTTTTTCTTTTCTTTCCTGTTGTCTTTATCCTTTTCTTCAGTATTTTAGGCTCCCCACCCCAGGTGTGCTCTGAGCTGCCTCTTCATCTCCAGTCCTGCCTGCTTTAAGGTGTGGCACCTCACCACCCATGTCATGTCTGATAAAACTGGCTTTGTGCATCTGCCTTCCCTCAAATACAACACTCTCTGCATGTCTGAGAGTTGGTAGGATTGGGGAAGAAGGACATTAGGGGATGGGAGGCAGAGATGGGAAAGACTGACATTTGATGGAGCTTCTGGCTTTCTCATGACAACCTTTTCTCACCCCTCCATTTCATAGCCCTTGGTGGTAGCCCCAGTGTAAGGCCTTCTCATCTAGGGTTGTGGCATAGTGGATAGCACCACAGTAATAGTCACAATCCTGTCTGAATATGTCCTTTTGTTCATTTTTAATGCTTCCCTTCCAAACACAGACATGTCTCTTGCTCTGCTATAGGAGTACAAATCAAGAGACAAACCATTTACACCATTGCACTGGTAGAAGTGAGAGTATTCAGGTATTACCTGAAATAAATAAAAAAACCTCAAAAGAATTCACTTTAATGTATATCTGTGGTTGAGATCTTCTAACTGCTGAGCTGAAAGGACATTTTAAAGTTTCAGTAGGTTTAATTTCCCTAATTTACACGTGAGCAGCAGCTCTGTTTTAATCTGAAATTTAACATCTTGACAAACAGTAAATCTGTTAAGTTTAGTTGACTGGATATTCCTTTTACTGTAATCAGGCTGCAGTCTAACTAAGCAAATTTTGATTAGTCTAAGACTGTAATTTTTTAATTATTTTAGCTCCTACTTCTCAGAGATTAGGACTATAACAGATGCTTCCTGAATTGAATTGGAACTATGGATGCTATCTGAAGAATCGAACAGTGGTTCAATTTTCCTACTGGCAATAAATACAGATGTAAATCATAATGGAAAAATGATGAAGTAGAGGTTTCAAGCATACTAATAGTGACCATGGTGGATTTGGTGGGTTTGGGTTTTTTTTTTGTGTTGTGGTTGAACGGCCAAGTAGAAAAATGAAGAAGAGACTTCACCAGAATATTCTAAATGGTGATGTATTGTACCTGAATGCTGCTCTTTCTCCTTGTTCCTTTCAATTTTGTTTCCTTTTTGTTATCAAGATGCTGGCTACAGAAGAGCTCTCATCAGCTTTGAAGTGGTGGGATAAATATTGCTGCTCACTGGTGTATATATATTCTTCCATGTCTGGTTGTTACGTAGGTAAGCTTTCTCAACAGCTTGAGTTTGAGTAAGAAAGCAAGCTTAGTCTCTCTTCTGGCAAATGGACATCTGTCTTCTCTTTTCTACTTGGGTGAGTTTGGGCTTTTGGCAACAAATGGAGTTTGCTTACAGGAAGCTCAGCAGGACCCGAGAGGAGTGCTTTGTGGGTTATCTTTAGAGGCACCTTTTGTCACTGTTGTATGGGGGGAGAGCTCCCAAGTGAATGGTGTTGGCTTTCCCTTCCTATTCAATAGCTCAGTAACTGAATCTGCTTGAGGGGCTTGAAAAACTAAGTGATGTTTGGCTAATGCACTATTTTTAAATGTTAAAAAGAAAACCTCAAAATGTTTTTAGCCACATTGTCCTTAGAGGCGCTTAAAACATTTTGAATTACAAAAAAAGAAGCCAACTACCAGGAAATGGGAACATGCTCTTACAAAACTTGTCTAAAACATCCCCTTTTTTTCTTAGCTGTGGTACTTGATTTTCAATTTAGGAGGAAGAAAGTGCAAGCAAAGCTTGATTGGTTACCCAGGAAGATCCACACCTTCCACCCCTCCCAATCCACTTATTCTGGACATCAAGCAAATATTTTTTTTCTCAAATTTTGAATCGTTCCCCTCTCCCCCACCAATATATGCACTAGACATTGATTATCTTTGGGGTTTTTTTCACAGAAGTCTAAGCATCCAGAAGCTTATGTAAATAATCACTCTGTTCATGTGCACATTAACATATAACTCAATCTTGCAATAATACAGCTCTAACATTTTAAATATGAAAAAGAACTTAAGTTTGTTCTACATGTGCTATGAGGGAGAAGAAGAATGAAAACACTGTAATGTTCATAATGTGCCCTGGTGTGTCAGTTTAGATGCAGTTCTCTAAAACTTGTTCATTAAACTATTTCCTTGTTCTATTAATATTTAGGTAGGTAGTTACTATGTGGTTCCTCCTGCTAGCTTTTTTAAATAGCATGTGTATATGAAAGAAGATCAAGAGTATTATAAGATAGAAGCATGTTTATTACAAAAAGTCAGTTTGCACGGCTGAATGTGTGCTGTAGGGGACAGGTAGGGTAGGAAATAGAAGGGTGATGATGGGGGAATAGAAAGGTTTTGTACCAGTTGTGTTCAGGAGCTTGATGGAAACCAAGATACGGGAAACTGGTATTGCAACTGATCTCTGCAGGGCCAACACCCTTCCTGGTATCTCTGGCTGCTACCCTCGCAGTGGGGAGCGTGTGCAGTCCTGTTGAGCAGGCTGGGACAGCCTGAGCCCTGCGGGGAGCGGTCCCATGGAGAGGGGGGGCCCCGACCCTGTTGGGCTGCAGCTGGGCTTGGCTCTGGTTGTGCAACGCGTGCCCAAGTGGCTCTGCCTCTGTGCTTGCTGAAATCCCAGGTAGCATCGTGTAGGGTTTACCTCATCCTAGGGAGGCAAATATGATCTTAACACGGGTGGTTTAAATGTAAATAGATTATTACTGTTTATTTTGAATTATAGTCACAGTTATAATTACATGATAATTATAAAATATATGGAATTGTAATCTGTAATAATGATCTTTATTTTCAGGAAAGATAGGAAAGCTGGAGAAAACGAGGAGAGTGTCAGCCAGTTCTCTTTCTGTGCCTTGTGTTGTTGGTTGGCAGTAGGACAGGGCTGCCCTTCAGCAAGAAGTCCCCTGCACAGAGAGGAGGGAGGCTGTGCTTGCTTATCCTGAAGGAACATGAAACTGCAACATTTGCCTACTTGAGATCCAAAGCTCCTGAAAACTTTAGGCAGCACTTATTTAGCACAGCCACAATACAGATCTAACTGTGAGCATAAGGCTCTTTGCCCCAAGAGAGTCTAGTCTTAACACATACAAGTCAAGCTGGGAGATGACAGTTCAGTTGTGTGGCTTAAAAAGTTCTATGTTGAAGAACCCAAAGTTTCACAATAGTTATGGGCCTTCTTGAGGTCTAGAGGAAGAGCAGGTAATTAGAAATCCACTGAGTGTTTGCTTGAGGCAAAGAATACCACAAAAACATAGCGCTCTTGGTGTTTTTTAGTTTGTCACGTTACAAAAGCCTGTTTGTTCCATATTGATTACAGAGACATTGTGTCTGCTGGATGGAAACAAAGACCAAAACCATCTGCAGTACTTATTATCTTGCCTGCTCCCACTCACTGCTCAGTTTGGCTTGAATTCTGTAATTTGTGATGTCCCCTCTGAAGAGCGTGGTATGTAACATAGGAGGGAGTGCTCTTTGAGGCGTGTTGTTTTGACCCTCTTGCTCTAACAGAGCATGTTTTCCTCTCCCACCCCTTTTCCCAACACACAAAATACAGTAGCTTTTTCCTTACAAACCATTTTATTACTGTTAGTAACCTTGCTCACAAATTGTGAAACTTGCTGCAGTCTGAAAGTAACTACAGCTTGTAAGCAATAGGATGAAGAATAGGTAATTTATCATTGTACATAAAGATAATGTACTGCAGGTTAACACATCAAATATTTAGATGATTTAAATGCTTCGTGTAGTGTGACTGGTAGAAAAATGAATTAGGTCACAATAGACCAAAGCTTGTCTCCATTTGAGCTCCTGTCAGCTTGGCATATTTGTGCTTGGTTGGTTTTATCACTAGTTAAGTCTATGCACATGTGGTATTTCTAATGTAGATTATTATTAGTAGCTTATAAAAATAAAATATGAAGAAGACAAATGAAAGGGTAGTTACGTTTCTAGTAGAGTTTGCTCTTGCCCAGGAGAACCCCAGAATATCTCAGCATTTAACAGAGATAGCAAATTGGAAAAATGACTGACTGGCAAAAAGCAGATAGCAACTAATAGAAGGCATTAGTATGAACTCTGTAGGTAAACACTGAAGTGACCAGGATCTTTCTCATCAGTCAGCCTGAAAGTCTTGTGTGATCTCAGTTAACACTAGAGCACAGTGTCACTTACACTTTTTATAAAAGATATTTGAACTGTGTGCTGTTTGCTGCAGTAGCTTTTTTTGTTTCCTCCCCACACCTCGGTGGCTGCTGTTGAAGCTGTGACTGTGTGGGATTGAAGGGAATTAAACTTTTCCTTGAAAAGTTCATGAGGCTGCTTGAGCGGTCACCAAAGATCATGTATTGAGAGCTCTGCAACTGAAAGCATAAACACTCTTTTTGTGGTGATTGAAATCCCAGACATGGGATGGCAGCTCTGGAGATCATAGTGTCATAGAATAGTTTGGGTCGGAAGGGACCTTTAAAGGTCATCTAGTTTCAACCCCACTGCAGTGGACAGGGACATCTTAAACTGGATCAGGTTGCTTGGAGTCCTGTCCAATCTGACTTTGAATGTTTCCAAGTATAGGGCATTTACCACCTCTCTGGGCAACCTGTGCCCATGTTTCACCACCTTCATTGTAAAAAAACTTCTTTCTTGTATGTAGTCTAAATCTACCCTCTTTTAGTTTAAAACCATTATCTCTTGTACTGCCGTAACAGGCCCTGCCAAAAAGTCCATCCCCATCTTACATCTAGGCCCCTTTTAAATACTGAAAGGCCACGATAAGGTCTCCCTGGAGCCTGTCTTCTCCACACTGAACAACCCCAATTCTCTCAGCCTTTCTTCATAGGCGAGGTGTTCCATCACTATGATCATTTTTGTGACTCTTCTCTGGGCCTGCTCCAAGAGGCCATGCTTTTCTTGTGCTGAGGACTCCAGAGCTGGACACAGTACTCCAGGTGAGGTCTCACCAGAGCAGAGTAGAGGGGCAAAATCCCCTGAGTTGCTGGCCATGTGTCTTTTGATGCAGCCCAGGATGTGGTTGACTCTGGGTTGCAAATGCACATTGCTAGCTCATGGCCAGCTTTTCATCCACCAGTTCCCCCAAGTTTTTCTCCACAGGGCTGCTCTTAATCCCTTCATCCCCCAGACTATATTGATACTGGGGATGACTGTGACCCAGGTGCAGGACCTTGGCCTTCTTGAATCTCATGAGGTTCACATGGTCCCAGTCCTTGAGCTTGTCCAGGTCCCTCTGGATGGCATCCCATCCCTCTGGTATGTCAACAGCACCACTCAGCTTGGTGTTGTCTGCAAAGTTGCTGAGGGTGTGCTCTGTGCTGTCTATGTCATTGATGAAGATAATTAAACAGTACTGGTGCCAGTGCAGACTCCTGAAGGATACCACCAGATCTCCATCTGGACATTGAGACATGGACCACTGCCCTTTGGATGCAACCACATAATACAGGCCCCTACTCAGAGCTGGCTCATCTTGAGTGGGGTGCTGAGTATCTCCAAGCTTTGAGTATCTTCAAAGATGGAGCATCCACAACCTGCCTAAGCAACCTGTGCCAGTGTTTGACTACTCTGAAAAGTTTTTCCTTATGTTTAAATGAGGCTTCTTGTATTTCAGTTTGCGTGCATTGCCTCTTGTCAGAGCATTATAAATGGGGACACTAATATAGTCCTCCTGGAAGGCTGTCCAACAGGTGCTAATTTGCACCCAAGATGGACAACTTGATCAAGAGAGCTGGGGTACTCTTAGGTAAATGCCTTTCCGCATCCATCTGAAAAAGGATGGTTAAGGGAAGGTGTTTGTTAATCAAGTAACAAAGCTGGCAGCAACATCCCATTAAAAAAAAATAATTATTTTTTTAAAATTACTGATTTTTATAACTATTTACTTGAGGACTTCTGACCTTGAAGTGCTGCTTCGGAAGAGTATTAAAACTTTCAATAAAAATGCCTACTGCTTCTGCTGAAAGGCAAGGTAATTAACTTGACCTCAGAAAGATGTAAACTTACCTTCAGTGGAGATAGTGGAAACTGTTTCCAGTGTCTTGCCTTACAGATGCTGTCAGCAATATCTCTTTTAAGAGTGAAAAGCATTCAGTGTTTGCAGGAGGAATCCTGAACAACCCTTCTGCACGCTTAAGAATTTCAGCAGCGGCTTCTTTTTGAAATTCTGACAAAGATTCTTGGCTAGGTTTCTGGAAACCATCTAGGATCTAGGTTACAGGTTTTTTTTGTGGTGGTGTGTGGTTTTGTTTTTATTTTTTTTCCTTATTGATGGGATTTTTTTTTTTTTAATAAGAAGATTAGAAAAGATACCATATAGTTCTGGTCTTTATCTTGCGTGGGACAACCAAGTTAACTCCAATGAGAATTACAGGGAGCACCTTTTTCATCAACCACAACAGCAGTTGATCAAATGAAGTAGTCTCTCAGTACCCTGAGTTGCTGCTAATTAAACACATTTTCCTATCCTTCCCTTAAGTAAGCAATCCTTTAGGCTGATTTAATTACCAGGACTTTGTATATGTGATGGTGCTTTAATTTAAACTTGTGATTTAATGGCTAAGTAAAAGCTACTGGAGAGAAATAACTTTAAAATGTTAGACTGCAGGCTTGTCTGACATTTTACATAACCTATTACTCACACACATAGATGGCTAAGTATTACTGTACATTCTTTTTTTTTTTTTTTTTCCCAATGAAAGTTCATAAACTCTTGTTAAAGTGTCCAAATTCCCATGGAAGAAGCCAAACTTGCTTTCGATAAAGCTGCGTTTAAAGCTCTTAGCAGGTTTTTTCCCATATGAAAGAAGGTATATGTAAACTTTTGGAAGAAAACTTTAAAAAAGTTCTGAGATGACAATGTGAAAGACTACTAGATCATCCTGAAGTTAAGAGATTTAAATACTAGATGACAGTTCTGTGTCGGAGTTCTCTTGTCTTACACCATCTTTTGCATTGTACATGTAAATTGGTTTTTTTGTTACAGCACCTCTGGGAAATATCCCCTGGATAAGCTTGTAATCTCAGGTATCTGGCATCTCTGTTTTCTGCTGTGGAACCTTGCAAAAATGGGATTCACTGAAAAGTCTGGCCTTAAGAGTTTGAGCATAATGAAGGATTTATTTTTTTCCCCTATTGTGTTTCTAAGGAGAATAGTTACAGTCTGTGGAATGCATCCTGTTTGCTGCAGTGAAACCCGTGCTTTTTATTTGTAATACCTACTATTTTTCTTCTTTGTTAAGGCTGCCCACATCTGACCCAGGACTTCTTAAAGCTGAGGGCTAATAGAGATGTGTTCCTTTGTTTTTCACCAGAGAGGAAAAAGTTGTTTTTGAGTTGTGTTTTGTTTTTTTTTTTTTAAAGCAGTTAGTTTTCCCTGTGGTGTTTTCAATCAAAACTTGTGTGTGTGTCAAAAAAATACACAACTAACCCCCAGAGTCCTTAACAGGAAAAAAAAAAAAAGACAAAAAAAAAAAGACAAAAAAGCCCCCATCAAGTGAAAACAGCAGATTGACTTTGTGCAAACTGTTAGAAAACAAACCAAGTGAAGGCATTGTGTCCTAAATGCATATATTCTTATTTTGCTTCCCAATCTATATCATTAGTAGCATAGATTAAGAATCTAATCCACAGTCTTTTTAAAGTCGATTATATTCTTTGATGTACACTTTTATATAAGTAGATTGCATAGCTAAAATTTCTTTTTTTGCCTGTTTCTTGTTTGCGTTTAAGGTCAAGAAGACACGGCGGGGTGAAAGTCTGGGTTGACTTATGCTTTGCATTTTCCAACATTAGTTTTGACCTTGAGTTACTAAGTTTGAACTTGGAACAAAAGAGCTTTATGGAAGTGGTTGATGGATGAGTTGTAATATTGAAGTTTCCCTCCCCCATGCTCACATCCTCAGAGCTCAGTCTGATGTTAGACTGAAACACTGTCTTTGGAGGGAAGAGCCGCTTGCTTCCCAAGTTAAAAATGCCGAGGCTGGCACTTTGGGAGTATGTTTATAGTAGTGAAGATGTAAGAAAGAGAGAAAAAGTGTGTAGGTAAGTTTTGGGTTAGTGTTTCGGGTTTTGTTTTGTTTTTCTTTTGAGGAAGGATATCCCCCAGTCTTTCCTAATTAGGCAGTTGGTTTAGATCAACACTTTTCCTATCTGTTGCATATACGAAATGCTATTATATTCCTTTTATCTTCTCTCTTCAAACAGCTTGCTTTGTGTGGGGATTGTGGTGCATGTTTTAAAATTAATTTTTTATTACAAAAAAAAGAAAAAAAATTGAACCATATTCCACTCCAGTTTTTATGTCAGTAGTTCTAACTGTTGCAGGTTGGTGTTTTGGCTGCTGAGATTACCACTCATTCTTCTTCACTGAAATGCTATAAAAACAGTCAGGGGCTTATTTTGGGAGGAGAAGGAATTACCAGCAGTGGAAGTAGCAGCTTGAACTATATGTATATCCAGGCATGCCCTGGAAGTCAGATTTTGCAATATTGAAATTAGAAAACAGGATTCCTTCTAACTAAGGGCTGCCCTTGAGTTTTTAATCAAGCTTTATTAATTACTGGTAATGAGTATGGTGTAAGAGCAGGACTGCTGCAGAGTGGTAGTGGGATGAGCAGTGCAGTGTGGCTCCCAGCTGGGCTTCTGCCAGTACTCCAGGGAGTCCTGAGATTTGGAAGTGGGGGAGCGTGGCTACCTGTGCTGTTGGATCCAGTTGGTGTCTTCTTTGCATTTAATTAATTCATCTGTTTTGCCATGGATGGAAAAAGGTAAAGTGGTCACCAGAACAGATGGCACAAATGTAAAGAAAGGGACGGATTGAAGAGGAACAAAATTAGCATGAGGCAGGCATTGGTCCCTTTGAACTCATGTCGTTTTGTTCTCTGCAGCCATCTTGCAGTCAAGCAAGATTCTTGGGTGTGTTGTCTTACTGCTGCCAGTGTGGATTTTGTTTGTATGTGAAACAAAAATAAACAGATGAAGAGGAGGGGTAAAAGTGTCACTTGTTTTGCTGGTGGGGATTTTAAGAAAAAAACCCTAGATGGATGTGAAAAATCAACAAAAGTTAAAGTGCAGTGGATGAAATTCTGTGTGTACTGCTGATGTTAGTGCTCACAGTTGTCAGCATCCCTATGAGACCTCTAATAATGACCAGTGTTTTTGGACTGTAATCTTGCAAGATCTCTCCTTGTATAATTTAAGGCTTGCCTGAATGTTAGAGACCTTCCTCTGCAATCTTGAAGAAACAGGTCTTGATTTTGGAAACTGGAAATACTCTTACTGAATTTGTGGATGCAGAAGAATGGACTGATGCACAAAGAACAGGGAAATCTCTGTATGAATAGACCACCACCAAAAAAAAAAAACGAAACCAAACCCAAACCCCCACAAAAATAAAATTAAAAAATCCTTAAATGAAAGAGCAACATCCCTTCTTTGAAGGGTGGTATTTCAGAGTGAGCCATAGCGTAGATGTGGCCATCATGATGTTGCCATAGGTGTTCTCACTCATAGATGTCAAAAGGACTTTGACAGACTTCCCATTTTACATTCAAGACAAAGAAAATTCAGAAAGATCAAGTGGCTTGTCCATGTAAGCTAGTATCAGAGCCTGCATCTCAAACCTGGTGAAATAGGATATCCCCATGGATTAAGCTTCTCTCCAGTTCATAGGCTGCTCAAGCTTGATCTGCTTGGAATTGGCTCGCCTTCTGTGGAACTTCACTTTGATCAGTATGGCTTTGATGATTAGGGCATCAGTGGCCAAACCTATCCACCAGAACTGAGGAAGAAGGGAGTAGGAGTGCCTGGTATTATGCAGTCTTTGATTGTGACGATTAAGATGACTTTAATGATAAAGGAAAATAATTAAGTTAATCTCTGTAGCATTCCATAGACATTTAAATACAAGACATTGCTTTTCACCCCAGCATAGTCTGAAATTACTATTTTATTATCATTAGAATATTTCATTTTGGTGCACTAGGAAATTCACTACAAAAGTACCTTCAATGTTGCAGTTGTCCAAAGGTTTCTTGGATTTTCTGTTTACCTGCTCAGTTATGTTTGTGCCCAGAGACACTCACTCTGCAACACTGTGGTTCACACTCTTTCAGATCTGGCTTATGCTGGCAGCCTTCTCACTGGGTCTGTTGGTTAATGCCTAGGCTGAAATCTTTCCTTAATGCTTCAACTATCCTGAAAAACCTTCCTCGAAAATCCCCATTTTGCTTCATTCTGACAACCTTTTGTGAACAAATCAACAAATGTTTTTACTACATAATTTGGTAAAGGATTCTAATGTACATGTATGTAGCAAAGTTATGTCTGAGGATTTCTGTGGAAAGGGTCAAATGCTTTTTGACTTCTGCTAAGTTAATTTCACAAGAGATGTGTATGTGATATCCCCAGTGATCAATTGCTCTCAGATACTTATCCCATCTGAGTTATGTAATATGAATCTCTGAAGGATTCCCAGTGAAGACTCTGTGAATGGTAGATGTGAATGTCTGCAGTGGCTTTTGAAATTTTAGACGTTAAAAGTGCTAATGGGAAAAATATTTTACATAGCTCTGAAGATAAAGATAGGGTCTAGAATTTTTTAAGGCCTTGTGTTTAACTCCCACTGATTTAAAATTTGAGGCTTTGCTATAAGTTTTTCCTTATGCTTCTGACAGAACAAAAGTTGACTGTATTCAAAGAAAGTAGACTAAGGTTGAGAAGTGAAAAATGCCAAACAGAAAGGTGTGTACCTAATTTGAACTGCTGCATGTGAAAATCTGCTGTATTACACTTCAAATTGTATGATAGGGTGCTATTTCTGAGTATCCCAATAAGGATATTTGTTCTGGCAGCAGAATGATTAACAGGTTTTCTCAGTTATGTGGAGCTCTAAATTTTTCAGAGGGCACTTGCTGGCAAAACAGAAATTGAAAATGGACAAACACTGCAGAGGAACATGCAGAATTTTTCAGTATGTATAGAAAATTAAATTTCAGGGGTTGTGATATCTGTACTACTACCTGAAGATCCCAGAAGAAGTCAGGAGTTTTCTTTGGGTGTCACTGAAAATGGAGCTTGCAAGGGTGTAACCTTTCTAAGGCAGTTGGATGCAGGAGGTGGTTACCTCTTGTGCCAGAGAGATGAGATCTGCACTGGCTTGGGAGTCGTGTGCCTACTGCATGCAGGGGATGGGTAAAATGAACAGTTTCTCTACTTAGGTGTAAAGGAAATAAAATAAAACATCTGTTGTGGTAGAAGAAAGCACACCTGATGACATGAAAATATGAGATCTCCAGTGCAGATAGGCAGACAGCCTGTGCATATATTGCCTGTGTTGCTCACACTCACTACTACCTCAAAACTGCTACTGCAGGTTTCCATGATGAGGCTGCTGACACGCTTGCATTTCTCCGTATGACGTGCACTACCATGGTCATGTTCCCTTGTGTTGGGCTTTGTTTGTCTGTCACTTATTGCTTGTTGGTCAACTTCTTGAGTGGCATCATGCCAACCATATTTTTGGCCCTGTTTACATGGCAGTGGTGGCTTTCAGCTTAATCATCCGAGCCAAGCTGCGGCAGAAGTTTGTTCCATCCATGCTGTGTTAGTGGCAGTTCTGTGCTAGCTCCCAGGAGCCATCCTTTCCCCTCCTCTTCCCCCCAAAAAGTGGCAGTCCAGTCTTAGGCAGCAGGCTCCTGGTAGGACCACTCCCGTTTCAGTTACAGACTGATTTCTTTTTGGCTGCTGGGAAGCCCTTGGTGTTGGTGTAAATAAAAAATAAAATCACTCCTAATCTGTGCTCAGCTGACTAACATGACCAGTATTAAGCACAGCTGACTGATTTGCTGGTATTCTGTTTTTCCTAGAGTGCCATAGCCCAGACCTTGAGACACTGGGATGCTGTAGTAATGGGGCTTGAATAATTATTAAAAATGAAGAGAATTTTTGCTAATATGAGCATGTAGTGCAGCATTTTTGTGTGTTCTGTGTTGGTTTTCAAGGATGCCCACATATGCTGTCCGTCATGTAAGCTTCCCTTTCTGTGGTAGGGGAAGAGGGATCTTTTGAAATGCTTTAGCTGGTGACCAGTAGCTTCTTGTTGTAGTGTTTACTTGGTCCATAATTGGTCCATTTGAGAACCTGATGATTAGATACACAGGAGAGTACCTAGAAGCGATGAGGAAAATGCACCACCATTGAAGTGATGGTTATAGTAGTGGTTCCACCAGCCCCGAGCTCTTAGGATATTAAAACAGGTTTGGATTTCAGGGGAGCAAATGTTACACAGAACTGGAGTTTTTAAAGCTCTGAAAATGGCATGGGTATTTTTGTGCTAAGGAGAGAGATGTTAGTCCCTGCTTGCATTCATTTAAAGAGTCATTGGCTTTACAGTCTTCTGTCTTGATGTGCATATACAAAAAAAAACCCCAAAAACCAAAGCAGCAGCAGTGGCCTAAAGGAAGTGCCCCCAGGACTCCACAGAAGGATAGCCAAAACCTCTGGCTGGCACAGGGCACGTGTGGGGCATCTTGCAGCTCCTGATGAACAAGAGAGGGGAATGATTTGAGCAAGTGTTGCCATTTGGAGCTGCTGCCAGTTAACGGGAGTTAGAGGAGCCCTTGGTTTCAGTGGCAGTTGAGAAAACAAAACAAAACAAAAAAACCCAACATGGAATGGGGACTAGCTCTGGTGCTTTTTTGGCCAGCCCTCTGTTGCTTTATGACCCCTCAGTGTTGGCAGTACCTCTTTCCACCTCTTGAATGCCAGTGGTAACATTTTGAAAAAGTATCAGATTCCAAAATAAATGTGCACATGCAGATTTGCTGAGAATTATCAATGAAACAAACTCAAAGAAAGAAAAGCAGGGAGTTAAAGTGTGAAATAAAAACAGATTTAGTTGTTGTGGGGTAAGTCAGTATGTAGTTCAACTCTCTGTAACCACTCCCAGAGGATACAATAAATACTGGTATTTAAATATAAGGCTTCATATTTTCTTTAATAAATGGTTTTGAGTCCTGAGCTCTTGTTAAATATGTAGAACAGTTAATGGTATGAATATGTTTTCAGGATTTTTGTTCTTCTTGTGACTCAGTAGTCCACTGTTTGGATGGGTGAAAAAAGTAATCCCTGTTTATAAACACAGGAATCTAAATTAGACTTTTAAAATTAAACACTATTAGATAGCCATTTAATGTTTTTAGATTTACAGTGATGCTTTTAGGGTTTGTTTATTTATTTTTTTCTTACAAGCTCTCCCCACAGTCCTTAAAATAAAACATGCTGTACTCTCTCCCAACCTGTGTTCCCCAAAAGAAAATATTTTAAACATTATTTTTAGCTCAAAAGTAATTCAGAAATTACAGGTTAAGTTTTATTAACCTTCTTCCCAACCTATAAGCATGTGTGGCCTCATCCCCTATATGGTGCTATTCGTGTTATTGCCAGCTGAAATTTTTTCTGTGTAACAGAATTCCCCAAAGTAATGCTTTTTTATTTCTGAAACAGTGACTATCTCGGCACCATGTGTTTATGATGATAGTGATATTTTCAACCATAACAGTGTAACTCTTAATTTACACACATGGAACAACACTCTTCATTTGTGATCTTGTGAGGCACTTGGTCTTATTCTTGCAATAATTAAAGTCCTGCTGAATAATTATGAAGACTAGCCAAGCTTGTCCTTACTTTATGTATTGTTTCCTTGTTTTTATGGTTGCAGCTTATGTTTTTGACAACCAAACCCTGAAGCAGAAATGACAAACAGGCCTCAATTGGCATATTTCTAAGGTTAGCTAAGCAGCAATGAAAACTGTGACAGCTATCGAGTAGTGAGAGTAGCAACTAAACTGGGTTAGAGTTACTTGAAGCCATACATGGTGTTTATTCACGTGGCAATTCCTCCATATTCTGCATGTAGTTCTACTCATTAGTTTTTGCTGAGGCAAATAAATTACATTTGAAGATGAGTAGAGCTTCAGAAGTTATTTATTCAAAAGCTTTAGTTACGATAGAAAAAGCTCAAGATTTTATGAACAAACTGTAGTGAACCTGTGTAATATATAGCCCACTAATCAATATCAACTCTCAAGTACCATTTTTTTTTCATCAGCATTATTAAATGTAGTGAATATTCTTAGAAAGGTTGAGTGATCTGGATTTGTTTTATTTCAACACCTCCAAGTCCTGCTCAGTATGTACCACTATGTACCATTTTACTGTGGGGAATGGGGATGGAGGTTGGTTTGCTCTTCCCCTTCCCTTACTTAGAGGTTGAAGAATGTACAGCTCATCTGACTGTAACTAGAAACAACTGCTGAACTTCCATCTGTTAATTACCCATTCATTGAGGACTACACTCCTGGAGCATCTGCTAGTCATTAGATCTTGTTTTAAAAGAAGCCAGTAGGAAAAATATAGGAGGGAGAAAAACGGTGAGGTATTTGTTTAGAGCCCAGAATTGATAACAAATGTTCTATTTTTGGTTTCTTTGCTGCTATGGAAGCCTTGTACCTTCATACAAATAATATAAACATCTTTCATCACCTGTTAAGTGAAGTGTGTGCCTGCTGCTTGCAGGTGCTTTGATTATTTTTAGATAGTGCCTGTATCAGGGGAAAGCTTTGACAGTTCTTGCTTTTGCTTTTTTTTTCTTTCTCTGCCTATAATGTTGTAGTTATTTGCTGGGCTTTTTCTTCCAGCCATGGTTGTTATCAAGCTTTTCTCTTGATGACTGTTTCCAGTTTACTTTCTGAAAAGCAGTGACATAAGAAGCCTGGAGAGGCTCCAGTGATGCAGAGTTGGAGGTTGCATTGCAAGGGTGTGGACAGTGGTAGCACCAACTGCTCACAGACACAACTTGAGTTGTCACTGCACTGGTGTCCGAAGAGTCTCTTGACTTCCTGCAAGGATCTAACAAATTCATAAGATCGAGCTGGGATTTTTAGAACAGTAAGAAAGAGAATTTTCAGAGATTGTGAGGTGTTTTATATTTTAACTAATTTATTTATTGGGGGGAGGGGGGGCTTAAAATATAAGGGGTATGGTGGCTATGTGTTCCCAAACAGAAAAATTTCACACCCTAATTTGTGAACAGGTCTTCCCTTTCTGATATGATGTGACAGAGCCATATACAGTGTGTGTGCTTAGTCGTTGGAATGGTGCTATGCATAAAACTACAGTGCACTTCAGTCTATGCTGATTTTTGCTTCAAACTAACTTTTGTGTCTTTTCAGTAAGTTTTATCTGTTGGAGCATCTATGCTATGTCCTGGTGCAACCTGTTCAGCCACAGCTAATATACCAGAAGAGCTTGGTGTGGTATGTGTGGGAGAAGTAGAAGGAGTTAAGGCACCACCTAAGTTTTCCAGACTTCTTCCAGATACATTTTGACTCCACAAGAGAAGGTGGAAGAACATGAATGCCCTCTTTGATGGTGGTAGCAAGCTGGTGGATGGGCACGGTCCACCACACTGGGTGACACCTGATCTGTGTAACTGCCACTCATTGTCCTCTCCTCCTGGTGTTGCTGCAGACTCCTTGGGCTAGATCCAGTGAAGGTGCAGTTCAGTCTACTGATCCAAGGGGAAGCTTTCTGGCAGAAGGGACAACAGGTAGTTTACTAGATTAGGAATAATATCCATGCTGGAGGTGTGATGGTGCATTCATTTTGGCAGTGCTCACAGTAACAGCCTCTGTCCTCTCTCCAGCACCAAAGTGATCACAGAAATGAGTCAAGCTGATATAACTGTGAACAAGAGCACAGTAGGAGTTCTTTTTCTGGCATTTGCTTACTGTAAAACCATACGTGAGTAACCGTGTCTCTGGGAGATTGCCGGGCCCTCCCAGGCGGGGAGTCTGGACTTGCTGTCCAATAACCTACCCTGCAAGCTAATCCTGAATGCCTAAACTCGGTTGATACCTCCCCCCTTGATTTTTTTTTTCTGAAATATTTTAAGAATTAGGTACTTTTCATTAAGTGGTCTCTTCAGAGTGAAGGCAGCCAGAGATCACAAGCTTTAGTCACTGGGCTGGTGTGAAAGAGCATCAGTTTCTATCCCTCCTGCTGAAGTGAAGGTCATGAGACCAGAAAAGAAGAAGTTGGAAAAGAAGGCTCCTAGGCTTTGTAGCCTGGGAATTAGGACACTTGGCTGGTTAGGACACTTGGCTGGTTTGGATTAATGTGGGTTTTGGTTTGCACTCTGAGACTTTTTTCTGCTTTAGCCCAGTGATTGTTTTGGTTGGAGTTTTGGTCTGGGTTTGTGGGTTTTTGTGTTCGGTTTGTTTGCCTCGCCGCCTCCCCGCCCTGGCCAGCCTTACTTCGGCTTCTCAGAATGTTAGTGGTTTCCTTCTCA
>JANIJG010006610.1:0-17836 GCA_024611175.1 Megaceryle torquata
TTTCAACTACCCATCTACAATGTTAAGCTATTTTCTCCAGATTTCACCAGGAATTTATTTTGAAAATAGATACATAGAAATGTCTGGGTTGGAAGGGACCTCTAGAGGTCATCTAGTCCAACCCCCCAGGTGAGAGAAGGGACATCTGCAACTAGAGCAGGTTGCTCAGAGCCTCATCAAGTCTCACCTTGAATGTCTCCAGGGATGGGGCCTCAAACAGCTCCCTGGGCAACCTGTGCCAGTGCTCCAGCACTCTCATGGTAAAGAACGTCTTTCTTACATCCAGTCTAAATCCACTCCTTTCTAATTTAAAACCATTGCCCCTCATCCTTTCACTACAGGCCTTTGCAAACAGGCCCTTACCAGTCTCCCTTCAGGTACTGGAAGGTGGCTATTAGGTCTCCCCAGAGCCTTGTCTTCTCCAGGCTGAACAATCCCAGCTTCATCAGCCCTGTCCTCATAGGAGAGGTGTTCCAGCCCCTTGATCATCCTTATGGCCTCCTCTGGACCTGCTCCATCAGGAGCATGTCCTTCCTGGGCTGAAGGCTCCAGAACTGGACAGATTATTCCAGGTGAGGTCTCACCAGAACAAAGCAGAGTGGCAGAATCCCCTCTCTCCACCTGCTGGCCACCCTTCTCTTGATGCAGCCCAGGATGTGATTGGACTTCTGGGCTGCAAGCACACATTGGCTGCTCGTGTCCAGCTTTTTGTCTACCAGCACCCCAAGTCCTTTTCTGCAGAGCTGCTCTCTATCCCCTCCTCCCCCAGCCTGTATTGATAGTGGGGATTATTCCGGCCTAGGTGCAGGACCCTTCACTTGCTCTTGTTGAACCTCATGAGCTTCACCTGGGCCCATCTCTCCAGCTTGCCCAGGTCCCTCTGGTGTATTGATGAGATCACTCAGCTTGGTGTCATCTGCAAACTTGCTGATGGTGCACTCGATTCTGCTATGTCATTGATAAAAATGTTAAACAATACAGGTCCCAGTACAAACCCCTGAGGAACACCACTTGTCACTGCTCTACATCTGGACTTTGAGACATTGACCACTACCCTTGGGATGCAGCCATCCAGCCAATTCCTTATCCACTGAACAGTCCATCCCTCAAATCTGTATCTCACCAAACTGGTGAGTAGGATGTTGTGGGGCACCGTGTCAAAGCCTTGCAGAATTCCAGATAGATCACATCCACAGGTTGTCCCTTATCCACCGATGCAGTCACTTTGTTGTAGAAAGCCACTAGGTTTGTCAGGCAGGATTTCCCCTTAGTGAAGTCATGCTGGCTGTCCTTGATCACCTCCCTGTCCTCCATGTGCCTTATCAGGCCTTGTAGGAGAATCTGCTCCATGATCTTCCCAAGCACAGAGGTGAGGCAGTCAGGTCAGCTATTCTCATTTACTAAAATGCTTAAGTAAATACAGGATACCAGCTTGTCACAAGAACAGAACTAAAGACTGTATTTCATGTTATACTCTAATTAACAGAACATACTTTGAAATGAAACATATTTACTGATAAATTTAACTTGGAATATTAAATCAAGTAATAGATTCATTACAGACTAAATTAAAATTTAAGCCATACTAAAGATTCCTCCCTTTTGCAAAAGAAGATTTAATGCTATTATTGAAGTTATTGAGAAGTCAGCAGTCCAAGAAAAAAAGATTCTCCCTCACTTGAATACAAAGGCTCCTGCAAAATTTTTCGTACAGGACATACATAAAAATGCAGGTCTTGACTCTCAGGAACTCTCCTGATCTTTTTTTTTTTTTAATATAAGGATTTGAAACCTTCCCCTCCCAATTGCACTATCTGAATCAAGTACTGGGAGTGTTACTGAACAAGCAAAAATCCTTTTTAAACACATTGCCTATGGTGTTTGCATTCATAGCACCATTAACAAATCACTTGATAAGAGATATGCTGATGGTAACTGTTTGATGGACAGTTCTCTATCATTTGTCTCAAATGGCCTTCCAGCTCATCTTTCTTCCTTGAAGCTAATCACTAATTTATAGGCCATAAGTGTGTTAAAAAACAAGTTCATAAATTGATGGAATTTGGGTAAAGAAAGTATTGGTCACTCAGCAATAATGAGCTAAGATCAAGTCCTGATAAGAAACTTTGGAGACATAATTCTGTTTTATAAACTGATTCCATAATTAGATACAATTTAGGATATGCTTTGAACTTTGCATGGAAGTATGACAGGCATATCTCCAGAACACCTTTCTAGTGATATTTTGGTCTGTTCATCTTATTAGCCACTGTATGCAATTACTCTATTTGATTTTCAAAGTGTAGCTGAAGGCTAAGTAAAATGATGTTTCCCTTTTCATCTGTAACTGGTGAGGAAGGCAGCAATGTATATAAGCAAAGACAAAAATCTAGACCATACTCTAATTCTTGTTACAGCAAGAAAGTTACGAAAACATTCTTTGGGGAAAAGCAATAAACCTTGGCACATTCTGTATCTGTACCAAACTACAGAATTATACCGCATACAAAAGACTAACAAAGACCATAAAAACAGGCAAAGTGCTACAAAGTACCAAACCCCAAGTCCCACAGGCTGCTTCAAAGCCATCTTAATGGGCACAAGCATTATGAGTTTACCAGACCATATTTCTCCTCCTCCTATTGTTTCCCTCCACATATCTTGCACATGATTGTAGAATTTGCCATTGGTGGCTGCAATCAACATAGGATTTATCAATTTGCAGTAAAAAGAGCCAATAGCACATGCAGCATCTAATAAAGATTTTGAACTTTTTAATATGAGCTGTTCTAATTTGTACCTAACCATCCTCATAACAAGCTAAAGCAGAAAAACATCTAATTGTTCAAACCTGCTGAAACTGCAACTTGTAAGAAAAACAACTGTTGTATAACCAAGTGGTTATTGGCACTTAATTCCACCTAATGCTTTTGTCCGAGTAATGGATCTGTTCACACCAATGACAACTGCCTCTTCCCACAGAATTGTATTAGCTGGTAAATACAGCATTCAAGGCAAAGCTTTTACCAGCAACAGAAGAAGAATTAAGTATAACTTAACACAAACCTTCAACTTTGGAAGTGTGCAAACTAGGTAAAATTAAGTAATTTGTTCACCCTTGTCTGGACACATATTCAGGAGTTCAAACAAGCATAAACAAAGCCATAAAAAACTTGCTAAGAACTCTTGGCTGGGAATACATATAAAAATGAGCATGTGATGTAAGCAATATAATTTTATACATCCTCTGATTTTCTGTCTTTCCTAAATTCTCTGATTTTTCATTTACAAGTTTAAAGTGCCTTTCAGTTTCATAAAAATTCTTCCACTTGAGAATCCTGTATTTCTGAGTCCATCATGTTCTGATTAAACCTGGGTAGAATATTTGATCTTCAAGTCTTGCTATCTTAACAGCTAAGCACATGCTCCTTCAGAATAAGCATATAGAAGTTTAGTCTGTTGTGACCTGTCCAGGGGATTCTTTCATTTATACATTTTGGCACTGTAGCAAGATTCATCCATCCATCCATCCACTCATTCAGTATTTTTTACTTATGCATACTGCATGACTTACCACTTCCACAGTACCCACAATGTACTCCTCATAACTAACACAGCTTTCCACATATTATTCCTAACAGAGACTGAATACAAGCTGCTGCAGTACTGTTCTCTTGGACTTTTAGAAAACTTAGCTTATCTTCCCTATGCCCGCCTGCTGAAATCAAAATTAACTAACTGAATTGGAAGACAAGAGGTAGGCTTGAAAACGAATGATTTAGTAAAGATAAAACTGATACAGGAGAGAAAACTGAGGCTAACATAAGGGAGGATGGGAAGAAAAGGAGTATTCCTTACACCACTGAACTCTCTGCTTCTTATTGATAACCTATTCCTAATTTTGTACTGTCATACTTAACGTATATGCTGAAGATGACAAACTCAGACAAGTCAGAATATATTCACAGAAGAGATGAAATTCACTTTCAATTTACTCAGTGAAATAAATTAGTAAAACTCTTAGAAAAAAAAAATCAATGTCTTATTAAAATCTGATCTTTAATACTCTGTCTTTACGCTTTGCAGCAAACACCAATTAGACACAGAACAAGTCAGTGGAATAAGAACAGCCCAAACAGAAACAAATAAGGATGTGCTTGCTTTTTTTTATTTTACCATATAAAAAGTCAAATATGAGTGTCATACTTAGGCAATCTCTTACAGCCATCAAGAGTTTCAGAGCACAGAAGCCAGCCACATGAACGAAGTGATCATAGCACTGACATGAACACCTCAAAGATACTATTACATGGAGCAGTTCCGGATTCATGATCAGTCTTATGAACTCCATTTACATTTCAGATTAAAATGGTTTCAGAATCATTCATATTTGTACCTTCACAAAAAGGACAGATTTGAGAATAACGGGATGTTCATTCAGCCAGTGAGTGACACAACAGACTGGTGAAACTGATGAAAAATACCTTTTCAGGACAGCTAATTAATCTCATACATCTTATTGTATCCACTACTAAAAAGCAGCTGCCATGCTATGTTCTTCTGTGTTTTTCTAGTACATCATGGCAACTTAGTTAAGAGTACCTCTACCATGAATATAGAACCTGCTAACATCAGGTTACAGTAGCAAGCAACTGTCCTGTTTCATAAAAGAAAGACTTTGATCATCATGTTCACATTTACAAAATGTAAATTAAACAGCACATAGAACTAAGCAGTAAAACAAAACTGTTACCTTTAGCAATCACACTCCAGCACAGTCAACAATCAAGAGGAACATAACAGAAGGCCTAGAATACTCCAGATAAAGATAACCCCACAAAGTAAAAGCATTGGAATAATACAGAGATAGCCAAATGGCACCACAGGGGATAAACTCAGCCCAGCAGCTCCCAGGTCAGTGCTAGCTAGCCCTGGTATACTCCTGGACAAGCTACTGAGGTACACTTACACTGCACTGTAATCCAGACAGGATTTCAGGCTCCCCATCACTTAGGAGCAAGATAACTTGTTCCAAACCAGAGGCAATCCAGATATCAGTGTAGCCATAGTACTGAAAATCACTTCAGAATTCAACATAGCAAGACAAAGTAAATTTCAAAGTATCCATGGTATAGTTAATCTGTAACTCAAGTCATGCACCCATATACAAAAACCATTTAAGTGTTCATTTTAATTTAGTTTGTTCCTGAAGAAGTCATTTCTGTGGACACTCAAAACAATAGAGGTTATCCCTCAAAGGTTAAAAGCTATTAATTTAACCATTCTAATAATTCTCCTCCTAGACATATTTAAGTCTCCTCTTTTTCATAACACTTAGATCTTAACTATACTCCTGACTGCTATGTCTATTTCAAAAAGGTATTTCTAAACAATGTTTTTGTTTTACTATGTTAGTTTTGCAGCAGTCAAGTTTTCCACATTTCTCAAGACACCACTATATCCCAACAAACTGCAAGACTGTTTGTAGTATCACAGTTTTGTAAAGGATACGTAGGTAGTTGCTGTTTTCTAGCTGAGAAGGTCCTCTAGGGATTTGGTTTTATTTCTTATGGTTGGTTCTTACTTAAACAAGACTCCACACCAGAAATGCCTACTAGGCAATCACAGCATATATATACACTCTCTAAAAACATTAGTTTCACATCCTACTATCACATCAACCCCACAGTCCTCTCAGCAGTAAAAACCTGGTGCTTCCACTTTGGTTGACTGTCCTATCTTCTTATAGTATTAAGTTAGTTGACTTAACAAACATAATTGTAAACAGCAGTATGTTTAGGAAGCAATGATGCAGGGGATTACAGGAGCTCATGAACTGAGGAATTCTTAGTTAAACTACAGGAGATTAAATTACTTTAAAACAAACATTTATTGTAACCGGTTTCTTAGAAATCCAAAAATTTTGTGCCTAGTAACTGAACAGGAATTATACTGAGATTTCTCAGGCTATTGCTGATTGGAATCCTGTACATTTTGATAGAGGTCTTTTTAAGGAATTGTATGGCTTATCTCATTCCACAGAGGATGAAAGAGCAAAAAAGAGCAAACAACATTCATGTTAAGTTCCACAGGCTTAATATACTCTGTTCTTCTACTAAATAGTATTTTTTAAACTCCTGTTCTCTCCCTTGAGAGAAGCAAATTGATCTGTGTGGGTCCTCCTCACCCATTTGCTTCATCTGTTCACATGAAAGAATTTATTTATTTTATTTATACTGGGGGTGTGTGTGTGATTTCAAAACTTTGAGTGGATGTATGTGGGAAGAGTACAGAACTCCTTCAATTCCTGCAGAGACACCTCTGAAGCCAACATATGCTCACTATATTCAAAAGAAAGACATCAAAGAAAACAAACAATAAAAACTACTTTTTAAGCTAGTCATCATAAAAATAGATGACATGATACTTAACTGCTAACATAATACACTAACTGTGGCACTTAAGTAGAAAATAACATTCACCATAAAGAAACAGATGACATGATTACAAATCAAGAAATGTAGACTAAGGAAATCTTTTACAAAAAAATTGGTAAGTCTTACAGAACTATGCAAGCCATACAAATAATATTCCACACTTTTATCAGGCAGAAACTAACAATGTCTCCCAAATGCACAGACTGGCAGCACCAAGATCACTTTTGCTAGGCAGCAAAGCAGTATAATTTGGCCTGTTTCATTGCCACCCCTCAGAATTACTGTTTCAGTGAAAGATTCTTTCTTCAGAAATTATCTCGAGGAGAATGCAATACTCTTTACATAAAAACATATAAAATACAAATTGAGATTCTTCCTTCTATCCCCATGTCTCTGTCCAAGGACTGTTGAAGTGGCAGAAACTTTCTCTACTTAAAGAGGACAAATCACGTCATTGACAAGAAAGGTTTTCACATTACACTAAGTTTCACCTGCTGTTTAAATCAGTCTGAGTGACATTAAGCAACCTTCCTCTTGGTACCTTCTTATCACATCAGAGATGAGAGATACTAATGACTCAAAAGACAGAACCTCCACAGTGTCTACACACAAGTGAAGAGAATCCATGACTGATTAATAATCCGTTTGAGTTCAACTCTTGCAGCTTCACTGATTACATCCTATTTATATGATTATTTTAAAGCGCCAAGAGTTGTCTAGTTAGCATTTCAAGCCTTGACATTCAGATGTGAAACAAAACCAGAGGTCAAACCCTTTATGGTGTAATTGGCAGGAAAACTGCAAGATTATAGTTAAAAGCTCTATTGTTTCAGATCAACTAATGAGGAAGCAAAACAAATGAGAAGTTGGAAATCAAAAGATTCAGCAAGACAAACTAGAAAGAATTTTATGAAGATTCAGATTATAAGATATATAAAATGGCCTCCCACATTCCAGGGAAAGGAAGTTTCTACTACTGCAAAGTTTATATAAGTAAAATTCCTGAACATTAAATCATACTTAGAACAGGAAAGGAGCAGGGAGGAGAAGCCATATAACTGATAAAGAAAGCAGTCAAAATAGAACAAGTAGCATGCAAAATATACTTTTCAGAGAACTGTAACTATCCAAGCATGATTTGCCCTCATATTTCTTTAATTAAGGAACCAAGAATGTGAAGTTCCAACTGAAGCTTCTCCTATAGTCAGAGGATTTCTAGAGCTCTCTTGCCCCTCCTCAATACCCATTTCCTGTTATGCAGGAAAGTATAAGCTCATTCTTGTATTCTTCTCTTCCCTGAAGGAACCTCCCTCGAGTTCATTTAGTTTCACAAAACACACCAGTATCTACTTGTACCCCTGTAAAACATACCAAAAATTAGCCAAAATATTAACAAACCATTAGGAAGGAAGAGGGTCACTCAATACTTGCTCATATAAGCTGTTTCCACAGGAAATCAGGCTAAGAGCTTACTAGCCCATGATTTGTCAAGAAAACATTACAGACTGAAAAGAAAACATTGGACTTCTTGTGTTACTGGCAAGTAGGGTGATTAACTGCTGATGAAAGAAAGTTTATTTGCAAGTTGGGGAAAAGTGAACAAGATTAGGTCACAAATAAGCAGAAAATATCCATAGTTAATTCACCTTCCACACTAGTAGCAATTCTGAAATGTAAGACTGTAGGATTCTTTCACTGTAGCCATCTAACCACAGACAGTACCTGTTAAGGATTTCTACCTCATTGGTGGAGTTCAGCAATGACCTTCAGCTTCTTTACTATAGCATCACCCAGGCTGGCTCAAGCCTCTTTCAGTAGCAGATGGAACTAAGTATTTGACTTTCTGCTGAAGCAGATGAAGAGCAATCACATAAATCCATTTGCTACGTGAGCTGCAGTGTCACTCAGGAAGTGGGAATATTAAAAAAGCTTTACAAGTAGCACTGCCTTGATCTTGTAGATAAATTGACTCAAGTCGGTTACTGCCAAAATTTTGGCCTCAGCAACAGATACACAAGGATCCATTAATCGCTAGTCTGCGGTGCATTCTCTAGAAATGTACAGAATTCCTGTAAAAGCTGCATCAAGAATCCAAATCTGCTCCTGAAACACTGTGGAGGCCCACAAAGCTAAGATGACACGCATCTGTATAGCACCCAACTTTATTACACAGCCATAGGTACATGACCTTTAACCAACAGCTGAAGTGGGATAACCCAGTTATTAACCTGTAGCACTTTACAAAGCTGAGCATGTGAGTGCACAGCCACTTTGATGCAAAGTCCAGTAGCTTAACTGAAGCTGCCAGAGAAGACCATTCAAGTTAAGCTGTTGGACTTCGTTCTAAAGCAGCTGGAAGTACTTGCGTGTATTTCTTTTTGCCAAGAGCGGCACAAGTTTGGGTTACTTTCAACCAAGGTTGACAACTGAAGTAAGAACAACTTAAGTCATCACAGCAAGATATGTCAGCGTGTGTCAAGCTCCCAAAGACAATCATTCACTTGTTCAGAGATCTAATTATAGCTAGATTACATTTAAAACTCTGCTCTTACGTAATAGTTTCTAGACAATATTCTTGAACACTAAGGATTTACTGAAGCAGTATCTTGCCCTTACATACATGCACTTTTCCAACAAACCTCATTGACAGCTGATGACAAACGAGGGCAGAATCCAGCCTCCAAATCCTACAATGTACCTGAAGAGCTTTCACCCATTACACAGGTGTCTACTGTTCCTGTAGCACTTGCTCTAACTAGATACAAAAACACTTTACAGAAGGTTAATTAATTAAGCCTCAACACACCTAGTAGCTTAGCATCACCCTATTAAGGATGAGCCCTGAGGCACAGAGAATAACTAAACCAAGGCCATACATATGTATATACACATTAGATCAGGGAGGCAGGACCAGGATATTGTGTGTCAATCCAGAAAGTTTCACGTCCTGACATACAGTAACTTCACCAGCACGCACGACAGTCGACTTGAGGGCAGGAGGGGAGCAGGAAGACGGGCGAGGAGAGGAGGAAGCCCAGACACCGAGAGGGCCGCGAGGAGGAGGATGGGAAGCGTGTCCTAGTGCCCGGACCCTCACCACCGCAGGAAGTTCACGGAGTCTGTCCCCAGGCACGTCGCGGTTCTGCCACCCCCCAGCCCCATCCAGCCGGCCCCCAAACGGAAGGGCCCCGAGAGGGGGACTCAGCGCACGTTCCTCCCTCCTCAGCCCACAGCGCCGCCTCGCCCACCCCGGGCCTTCGCCGCCGCCTCCTACCTTGGCCACATAGTCCTTCACCTCATCCAAGTCTCCATTTTTGAGGGCCCACATGAACTCCTTGTCAGACATCGCGGCCGCCTAGCAGGGACGCGGGCAGGCGAGGCGGCGATGAGCCGGCAGCACCTCCACGGAGCGAGGGCGGCGGCGCGGAGGCCGAGAGCCCCTCCCCTGGCGGGCGGGCGAGCGCTCTGTCGCTCGCGGCCTGCCGGCGGTTGGGCGGGGCCGGCAGCGGTCGGGACTCGGCGCCGCGGAGCGAGGCTGGGCACGCGGACAGGGGGGGAAAAGCACGGGAGAATCCGCCTGACTGAAGGGAAAAGCGGTTTACTTGCGCGCGGAGCTTCCGCTTCCGGTTCTCATTCAGCTCCCCTCCCCCGCCTACCGCGGTCTCCAGCCCACCCCGCCGAGGAACCCACACCGGACGGTGGCGGGGGGGGCACGCAAGGCGCATGCGCAAAGCGGCGGCGGCCGGCCGGCGGCGCATGCGCCTCATTGTCAGCGTCCCCGTGGTCCCGGAGATACCGCGGGGTGGACGGGAGGGGAGAGGGAGGACAGCGCATGCGCCCTGGGTCCCCCCGGCCTCGCCTCGCCGGCGGCTCCGCCCCCGGTTGCCTGGGGGTTGCCATAGTGACGCGGCCTTGCGCCGGGCCCCGCCGGCTGGGACGGCTGGCGGGGCCGCAGAGCCCGCCGCAGGCTGGGAGGTGAGGCCTGTGAACCTGAGCCTCGCGCTTACCTCACCCGGTGTCCTGGGGAGCATGTGCTGGGGGTGGTGTGTCTCTGGCCGGGAACCTGCGGCACGGCGGGGCGCAGTTAGCCGCGCTGGGCTCCGGGGGACTCTGAAGGGCCTCTGGCCTCTGCCTTCGAACTGGCTGAAGGACTGCATGTTTAAGTGTCTGTCCGCACTGAGGGAACTCAGTGTCTAAATAGAGCGTTCTACAAAACCCGAGGCACTGAACACGCTGTGAATAATTATCATCATGTTTCCAAATCATGAGCGGGGAGACAGAAAAGGAAGTATGTGATAATTAATTAATATGTTGGCCCTCAGTGTTGGCATCTGGTTTTCAAGACCACATGTTTTGCGTAGGGAAAATGCAGCCTGTTGTGTGAATCATGCCAGACTGCTAACCGGCAACCGCTCTTCCTAACCCCCTCTGGCAAGCGTCATCCTGAACACCCTTGGAGCCACAGCCGCTCTGCTGTGACTGTAGCCAGTCTGGCAACTGTATGAAAATGTTTAAGGGCAAGACAGCAAGGAGGAGAGAGCGTTCCACCATAGGTCCAAAGCACATTTATTGGTAAGGGAGGGTGGTGGTGATGCCATACAGCTCATGATTTTTGTGGTTTCTTTGTATTTCTGAACCACAAAAATGTTAAATATGTAGGGCTTTGCAGATTTTTGACAGGGATTACACGGTATTTAATTGAAATAGCTAGAATGTTACTTGAACAGAAATAAAAATCCATGACCTTTCAAGTTGGATTAATTACTGATTTTACTTATAAACTGAGAAGTTTTGGAACACATGACTTTGTCCTTGTTCCTTTTCCTAATGGCACTAAAGAAAAAGAAAAAAATCTGAAAGGCAAACTGTCAAGAGCCCTTGCATTGTTTTCCAAATGCTCCCAGCACATACATAAGTAAGAATTTTTCAGTGCTTAATTTTAAGTCTGCAGAAGTTCTATGTGAGTTTGGATTTTCTGGATAAGCTAAATCCAATTACTTCCTTTCTTCAGAGAGACTGAATAATCATGAGTTAATAAGTCTGGTTAAAACATATTTAAAATTCTGGATACTTAGATATTGAATATGCATCAAGGAGCCAAATGGTGACCATATTTCTGAAAATGTTGCTGGATACTTCTGTTGCCATATTTGTGCTCTCTAGCCTGAGAATCCAATCTTTCAATTTTACCAACAATTTGCCTGTCTTACCCCTTACCCCTATCTCATTGCTGAAGCAGAAAAACTTTCATCCTTCCCTCTTTCTCTACACATTCAGACATTTCTCTTCTTCTACTCGATACATGCCTTTTCTAGAGGCACACTCATCAGTTACCTTCAAGCCCAAATTCTTAGTGACTAATATGGGATCTCTCAGGCACACATCCAGAAATAAAAAGCCATACTTGGTACCGTTTTCTGACTGGGATGCTGTCATACATGTCTCAAAAGCTGCATGCACTGCCTTGGCCCCCTTTCTTTTCCTTTTACTTTTTTTCAAGCTTAGTTCCAACCCCTAGAAGTCTGTTTACATGAAAGAACTTTGGTATTTAAACATATCAATCAGATAAAAAAATGTGAAAGAAATGCAGTGAATAAACATTTAGCAAAAAAAGTTCTTAAACAGATTTTTTTCTTTTCTTGGAAGCAGTATAAACTGACAGATATTTGGAAAGAAATGGAGTACTGAACAAACATAGTGTGTGACACCTGGGTTTGATTAGAATCCTTGAACTAGAAACTGCTCTTACACATCTCTCTGCTTACCTTCTCTGGCTCATAAGCAGCAGCAAAATCACTCTCCATTTGTGGAAAGGATCTCCACTTTCTACTGTCTTAATTTAACGACACTCACCCAAGCTCTAGGCCTGCTGCAGTTTCACTGGAGAATTACATCATCGTTCAGAGGGAGTCCTAATTATTAGCCATAGAGTTCATGCTGGTTTCTTGGATATAGGCCTTCACCTGGTGAGATTCCACACTTCAGAATAGTATTTTAGTCTCACCAGCCCAAGTGTCAACACAACATTCAAGTCACGCTCCAGAAGAGTTACGGTATAAAAGAGATCCCTAAACAAAATGCCATTTGTATTTTGATAGAGATATAAGCCAAATGTGTTACAAGCAAGAATGAACATTATCACAGCCAGCATAGCATATCTTTGTATGTTCTCTATGAATATGTGCTTCATTTTCTGGTTATTTATTTCCTGTATCCTTCATAAAATTTGAGGAGAAACCCCAGGTGCATTGCCCTATCATTGAAGTGACTGAAGGGGACAGGGACTGCTAATGAGTTAAGCTGTAATTGCTCGATCAAAGAGCTGTGCCTTCTCTAGCCCAGTTATTCCTGCTGAGATAAAATTCGTCTGTCTGCTTACTGGTTAAGCCCTGTTTTGAAAGCCTACACACCTGATAAAGTGTCCCATAAACTCATCCTGTTCTGCTGACAAAAGCTTCCCTTCCATAAGAGAATCTCACATAGGGAATATAAACATCATTATTTTTTGTATATAGCTTCATATATTTACCCATATACTTTTGCACATAAATGTACTTTTGCATTTATCTGTTTCAACAAATAATTCATAATTTATTGCTGTATTCAGTTATACAGTGTTACTATTATATAATGCATCTGCTTCTATAAATCACAAATGCAGTACACAAATAGTCTAGAATACAAGACAATCCAATGTATTTAGTTATCCAAATTAAAAAAAAAATTAACACCATTTAAAAAAAATAGAGACTTGAATACATATTGGTACCCTTGCAGTTTTTATTTAAAAACACATTTGATATAAAATATCATAATAGAGAATGCAATCTATTGAGTAGAAAATAATAAAATTAACAGCAGATACAGTTATGGAACGGACACAAGAAATATAGGAATGGCAGGTGAAAACTGATTTGCTCTCTGTTTATTAGTTGGTCATATTGATACTACTTGATGCAGTTTGTCCCCTGGGGAGATTAAGAGAGAAGAAAGGATATCTTCCCGTTACTTTTCCAGTCCAGCAGCAGTTTTACTTCATCTTAGCCAAAAGGTTTGGGGCTTTGGTCCATGTATCTCAATCCTTATTGTACAGGATGTGAAAGATGGGTATCTCCTGTCTCCCTGAGTTCTTCCTTTAGCTGTGTGAATCTTTGGTGAAATAATTTAGTATTTGCTGACATTACTGCAAATAAATTTCTTCATAAAATTTAGGAAATCTGTGTAAGTACTTGAAAAGTAAATACATATATGGCTAGTTTTCGCTTTGGCCATCCTTGATACAAAGTGTCTGAAGGAAGAGGGAGAGGAAAGGAAAAAGAAATAATTATTTTTTCTCTCCCAAGGTCAAGCAAGGCTTGAAGACAGGGACACCCAACAATTGTTGAATGTGTTGTGGTACTTGAAACAGCCAGGGAAGCAAAGTCATACATAGACCTCCAGTTCTTTGGTACTTGTTCATGAATCCAAATGAAGCTGCACGTTGGAAGGTAACGCGGTAACCTGAGTTCCAGCCTTTGGGAGTGAGGAAGTGCGTCATTCGGTGGAAATGCATCTTCCCTTGAACTAAACTGCCTTTTCCTTGGACACTAGTTAGTAAACATGATCTAGCAGTCAGTTTAGCAATTGCTAAACAAGGGGCTGGCTCTGAAAACTGAAGCAAGGAGTGTATCAGTGTTGACAAATACTCTCAGCAAGATCAGAAGCTGAATAATGGTCTGGAGGTTTGACCCATAAATAACCAGGCTGGGCTTTATTAATGCAGACTGCAAATCTCCTTTTGGCTGTGTGCCTTCTCTCTTTCAGCACCATTTGTAGATGCCAGTAGGTTTTTCTAAGTTTTTTTTGTTTATTTCACATTTGAGTACTGTACCTTCTCTTACTTATGAGAGTATGGGTATAAGTTGTTATTGCTGTCTCCATGACTAAAATGAACTAAAGTCTTTGTGACTTCACATAAGAGAAGATACCTTTTTTTTTTTTTCTATAACCTTATACCTCTTTCCAGGAGCAGTTAATAGGAAATGGAAGATCAAGAAATTATCTCTTGATAATCTCAATTATTTCCCTATATTAAAATCATAAAATTATCACATAAAATTAACACAGAGTAATGTACATTGGGAGGAACCTTTGGAGGTCATCTGATCTAATCCCTGCTCAAAGGTGGTCTAACTTAGATGAGGTTTTTCACGGTCTTTTCCAGTCATTTTCTGAATATCTCAAAGTGTGATAAAACCACAACTTTCCCTGGCAACTTGAACTAACATTTGACTGCTTTCACAAAACCAAGAAAGAAAAATTCCTTATATCTAATCAAAATTTCCCTCTTGTGTCTTTATATTTGTTACCTCTTATCCTATACCTACCTCTTCAAGAAGAGTTTTGCTCTTTTTTCTCGCTACATTCTCATGAAGTAGTTGAAGACAGCCCTCCTCCCACCTTAACTTTGTTATCTCAGGGCTGAACAAGCCAATTTCTTTCAGCTTTTTGTCATATGTCAAGTGCTTAAGTCAACTTATCATCCTGATCATCTTCCAATGGACTCACTGCCATATGTCTTTGTAACTCTGGGATGCCCAAAAGCAGAAACAGTACTCCATCTGCAGCCTCTCAAGTCATGACTAGAAAGGATCAATCACTCATTATTGATTATTCTTTTGAAGGCTAAAATTGTCTTCAAGTGAACTGTTGCAATGAAGGGTTAAGCACTGGAGAGCTCATGCTAGTGTAAGTGACAACACAGTCTCTGCTGCAAAGCAAGGGACTGTTTGGTATAGCTGAGCATCACAATCAGGAGAACTTCGCCCAAAGGTTTGCTGATAGAGCAAGATTCTAAATAGGATGCAGTTTGCTTTTTCACAACAGTATGGGCTTTGCAGTGCTGACAAAGGTGAAATCTTTTGCTAGTAAGCAAATGAGAGTTGGGTGCATTAGGGACTGATACTAACAAAGAGGAAACATAAGCAACATCATTTTTCTCACAGTACTTGCTGTTAAACAATAATCAACCAACTAATAAAAGTGATACCAATGGGATTTTCTAGTTAAATGAAATAATTTTTGAACTTGCTCAGCTGCAGAGGCATAGTTGTAAATTGTAATACTGTAGGTGAAACTCTAGGTTGTTAGAAAAAGATAGAAAACTGAAATTACCCAGCTCTATGTGGAAGAACTGCAGAGAGCAAAATTTTCCTTTCATAGAAATGAGTCATTGAGAAAAAAATGACATCTATTCATGCATTTTTGCCTTGATTCAGAGAAGGTGTCTGTGTGAAAGTTACCGTTTGGAAAGTGAGTGTAAATTGGTGTAATTTATATGTTGGGTGAATGAACAACTACAGATATTGGATAATACCAGAAATAGCGTAAATAAACAAAAAAAAATTAAAAGTTTCAAGTTAAGCCAGAATAAAACATTTTATACTTACACCTGTCTTTGCTGCCATTTGCATTTCCATCCAGACCAGTGCCTTGAGATAGCAGTCAGTTGTGTATATTATTCCAGTTTTTTATTGGGAGAATAGTTGGTCATAGGTCTGCTTTTAGTAGGAAACAGCTCTGTCTGAAAAACCTGCAAAGGTGCTGGTGAGGCCTTTGAGTTTCTACACAGTGGAGAAAGCTGCCTCTGGAGCTTTTGTTAGATATGCTAGTTAGATCTGCAATTTTCCACTCATGGACTGTGTACTTCAGCATGTGTTAGGATTTCCTTTCCCTTAACACGGTGAGAATTTCCCGTGACCTCATTTTTTAATGATGGCAAGATTTTACAACCAGGAGAGACATTGACTGCTGACTTCCAAATATTGTTCATTTTGGAATGGTGTCATCATTTTTTTCAGTGCTTCAAGCACTTTTCTGAAACCTTTCACTTTCAACCCAAATCATAAACTGAACAACCTTAGTTCAGCATTCCAAGTTACCAAAGGAAACTTAAAATATGGGCATTTATATCACCCACATTAAAAAAAAAAAAGTTGAAATATGCTGTATTTCATCTCTTTGAATGTTTATGGAACAGTATTTAGGGATCTAGTTGTAAGGAGTAGAAGCAAATGCAAATGCCTGAAGTACAGAGATTTTACAGTGTATATATTCTGTGTGTTTACTGTAAGCTATTGTTCTAGGAAACACATATGTTGCAATTACAAATTATGGGATAAATCTTCTTTAATCAAAACCATGTTTTTCAAGTTTAGAATGTCCAAATTAATAATGCAGATTATATATAGGAAATTTAGTGTTTGAATACTTGAAAACACTGATGAAACATGTCTGTTAGTATTCCATTCAGCATCATAATAAAATCAATACTACTGGTTCCCCCCAGCAATGTACCATTTCAGACCAGTATGGTCCTGGCTTTATATAGGTTTTTCCCATGGACGGTAGTTGTCTTGTGAGCATCAGAAAATAAACAAAAGACCTTTGATATTATACTGCAGAATTAATTCAGTTATGTATGGTTTTGCTGATTTAAATACTCTATTATTTTGAGAAATAATTTGCATATATTGCTAAACTGAGTCTTTGCTTACAAACCTAAGGGGAAGTACAACAACCTCCTTATTGTCTTGGGCTTTTCATTGTTCACCAGTGGTGTTTAATAAACAAGCAATAATGGTAGCAGTCATGGTGCCACAGGGAGACACTGTTGTCCAAACAACCATTTCTTATGCCTTCATTTTCCCATCCATAATCCCATACTTTTCTACAATTCTGAAGAGCCTTGGGAGTCTCAGATGAAGGATGCTATATTAGTGAAAAAATATTATAAATATATGGTTGACTGTTCCTGACAAAAATATGCTGAGATGAAGGATAGATAGGTGAAAGGAAACAATTATGATTGTTACTACTTGTCTTTGGAGAAAAATAATAATTAAAAAAGAGTTAGGATACTTTGTTGAATGGTAGATTTCTTCACAAAAGTGGAACTTATCCTGGTTTTGCAGACTGCATCAAAACGCAAATATGTTTGGGAACAGATGTTAGAAAGGCTTTAGCTGCACTTCAGGTACTTGTTCCTGTACAACACTGAAAAAGTTTGGTTTTCTACATTAACAAAAATGTTCCTCTGTCACAATAATTATCCATATTCCTAGATCATTTATTTTGCAGTCCTATCTCCACTTGTGTCTCTATTGTGAAAATACACAGTATATATACAATAAAAATGCTGTGTTTGAGATGTCTTTTCAGTGTTTTTCAGGTATGAATTGGTGTTTCACTTTTAATCAGCAACCTTTTCCTTAGTTTGAAGCAACAACTGGCTTTGTCCTTTTCTCTCTCCCTTCCTTTCCCTCTTTCCCTTCCCTTTTTTTCTTCTTTTCTTTTCCTTTCTTTTCTTTTCTTTTCTTTTCTTTTCTTTTCTTTTCTTTTCTTTTCTTTTCTTTTCTTTT